>CATIWF010138301.1:0-28419 GCA_949630135.1 Balakata baccata
GAGAGGAAATTGAGGTGTAATGTCTATTTTCTTCACAGTTGTAAAATTATGATAAATCAACTTAAGAATACGATATAACCAATATGAATTTAAAAACAACAATTCTTCGATTTCGTTTTTGGGTTTTAGAATATTTCTTGACTTAGGCTTGTGAGTTGTGAGGATAAAGAAATAAGTATATTTCTAAGGAATTGAGAATGTGATTTGCCGATTGTATTTTTTGTGCTTTTTATATTTCTGATTTTCAGTTCTTGTTGACTTGTTAGTTTATTAGACTGAAATCTAAGGTTCCGCAAGAAATAACACAAGCCAAATTAATTATATTCAATTCTTTTTCTTTCTTCTTTCTGATAAAAATCTAGACAATTCAACTGAGATATATCCAAAATATTCCAGAAGTATATTTAAAATATTATCAAAGAATTCTCAAAGATTTCCAAAATATTTCTATAAAATTACAAAGATATTATCAAGATATATCAAATGTATTCCTAATGTATATTTGAGGAATTCCAAATGTATTCTCAAAGTATACCCAAAGAATTCTTAATATACTTAAGGAATTCCAAATGTATTCTCAAAGTATTCCTAAGGCATACTGAACCAAGGTATTTCTAAGGATATCAAACCAAGATAAACTGAAAATATACCAAATGTTTACTTTTGATATATTTTGGTATGACTTTTTGAATTTATATATTCTTGTAATAATTTTTTAAGTGCATTTAGTAGGTTTGAAAAAAACTTTAAATAGAGGTAATATTATAATACTTTAAAAGCTTTTTCGCATATTTGAAAATTTCCCATATATTAATTATAATAATATTCTCTATTTTTTTTTTAAAAAAAATCATAACATAAAACTCCTACAATAATTTATTTAGGGATCGTGCTACAGTACTTGGCACACTGATGATAGTTACATAACAACGATGCCATTTTACTAATTTAATTAGTTAATGTTAATTGTTTGTCACATATAATGAAATTGAATATCAAAAATAGCCGTAATGCTCGTCACAACTAACCATATTGCTCATCGTATATAACTTTATAGCTCATCATTGCATTTCACACACACATATATATAGGAATTGTATTTGAATTATTGCAAATACGACTAATAATGAGAGAATGTAACTATAATGCAACATCTAAGTAATTATAAAGAGTTACATTCTTATCAATTAAGAACATTTCTTTTTTTTTAAAAAAAATTGTGAAATAAAGACACTAATATTAGTAGATAAGATTGATGAGTACAAAGACAAGCCATATAAAGAGCTAAATAGTGGAAAATACAAAGTGAAAGTAAATGACACCCTATGAATGTCAATTCCTTTCTGGAAAGAAATAGCATGCATGATTAAAAAAACAAAAGTAGTTGATAAAATATGCACCAGTTTTATATGTATAGAGATATTATACTATTCTTTTATTTGGATGGATTATTGTTGCAATTCAAAAAATTGCGTCAAATATATTGATTCCATGCTCTTATGTCATGTAAAGTAGTCAAATTGTGAAATGAAATGCACATTTCAAGTTTAAACGTTTATAGTTTATACTCACTGTTTTATCAAATGCTTATACTCACCTTTTTATTATATATTTATAAAAAACATAGCATTCAAAGTAATAAGCAATATACAATAATTTTAATAGCGTTGAGCAATTAAGTATCAAATAATGATGGACAATCAGTTGATATAACATGAAATTCATAGGAATCAATGATAACAATAATACTAATAACAATGAGCAATGGATTGTTACACGATGGACCATCTGCTTCTAAAACTTTAAAAATTTAAATAATAATGGGATGAACAATTATTCTAATAATGAGGAGCAAAATAATCCTAATAACGATAAAATATTTGACTATTATACGATGAACAATAATGCAATATAAGCCATGCGGTAAGTCTTTTTGCAATGAGCAATAAAGTTATATGCCATTATCAAAAGCTGTTATATTTGATGAGCAATTAATTTGGACTATGAACTTACTAGATGAACAATAAAAAGATAAATAATGATGAGTCAAATAAGCCTAATAACGATGAAATCCGAATATACACTGAGCAATAATGTCATATACAATGAGCAATAAGGTTTTATACAATGATCAGTAAAGTCATATGCGATAAGCAAAAATGTTATATGCAATGAGCAGTTTATATGAACTGATGAACAATTGAAATGATAACCATAAAAACCGATGAAACTTTTTATAATTAATTAGCTATTGCATAATCCTAACATTATTTCATTATTAGTCCTTTGCAATAATTCACTATGAAATAGAAATTCAAATAGAATTCCTATTTCACATTTGTACAAGGACACAAAACAAAAATATACTATTGTCACTAGTGTCTACTAGAACATAACATTAAAAAATGTCCTTTATTAGTAGCAAAAAGAAAAACAATACAAAAAGAAAAAGAACATATGGAAAAAAAGAATATAACCCATTTAATTAGGTGTCTCCTGTCAGTGCAATTTTATTTTATATAAAAAATTTATCATAAAGTTTTTCAACTTTTATCTTTTACATAAAAAAAACAAGTACGTAGAGAGAATATTCACTTTTCTAGAAGGTGGGACCATTAATGACAAATTCAGTTGATTAATATTCGTAAGTGATCGATACATTTTATATTCTTAATATTTTATTTATGGTATACCAATACGCCGGCATACTAGACAATCAACCTTTTTTAACAAGAATAATTTATCAAATTTTGAAATAGCACTATTAACCATGACAAAAAAAAAAGAAGGAAAATGTGCCTAAGAATTAGCTCGAATGCTCATAGCTACTTTGAGCAGAGGACACACAGTGAAAGGTGTTGGTTCAAATGCTACAATTCTTGTATCCCATATTTTGATTATTCTAAAATCATGATTTAAGTGTTAGAATTTGTTATATCATTGTTCTAATTTCATATTTTTAATATTTAAGAATTGGAAATGAAAGACATATATTCAACAAGAGACACATGTGCAACAAAAAAGGTATATTAGGATATCAATGTAAAGTCAATATAATTTGTGTTTAAAAGTGAAGCTCAAAGTATAAGAATCTTAAAAATAAAATATTTTTTCACTAGTTAGAAAAGCTGCTTTCTAATGAGTTTTCTAATTAGGTATTCTAATAGTATTCTAATTGAGTATCTGACAGTTTTTTCACTATAAGACAAAAAAACGGCTAGTTCTTTAAAAAACAAAAATTTATTTCTACTGGCTAATATTTCACTTCAAAACTATATATACATGTTTAAAGAACATTTTAGTTGTTGGAAAAACAAATATTTCGCAAGAAAAAAGTTTCTACACTCCTAAAATTATTTTCTTTCCATATTGAGCTTTATTCTTAGATGTCCTTCATCTTGCCTCAAGCTATCTTTGTCAAATTCGTAATTTAAGCTTGAGAGTGATTTATTCTTATTATAGTTTGCAAGTTTGACTTGAAAACTTGTTGTTAGGTTGTTTAACACCTTGGTATAAAAGCTATTTAAGTGTTTTCAAGGTTTACTTTGTAAAAACTTGGGTTTGAACTTAAAAGAGTTGGTTAGAATTATAGGATGTACTTGGCTTGATTCTTGCCCTTGAAAGGAATCATTAGTGGAGAGAAAAATTTCAAGATTGTATCTTGAGGAGTAGATATAGCAAGGGTGCTGAACTACAATAAATTGAAGTGTGCAAGCTATTCTCCCTTATCTTATTTTCAAGATTAGTTTTCTGATTTGTTGGTAAAGTCTTAGTTCTGATTTTTAAGTGAGAAAGTGTATAAAATGCTTTTGCAAAATTTTATTCAAGTTTAAATTTGTTTGAAGTTTTTGTTGCAAATATAAGAGGTGATTTATTTGACAAAAACTGATTTTGAGGTTGAGAACCATTTCAGGGCATAAACTTTGATTTGTGTAAAGAAATTTTAAATTATCTTTATGTTAATTGTCTGCCCAGAATTAGCATACTCTAAAAAACGTGGGTTAGATAAAGGAAATGACCAAAGATGAGAAGCAAGCAGTAAGAGCAAACTCTATGGCCATGAATTTTTTGTTTTATGGGCTAGATACAAATGAGTTCAACTAAGTATCCAAATATGGCACAACAAAGCAAAAATGGAACAAAATTGAGTCAATTTATGAAGGAACTAAAGAGGTGAAACATTCAAAGGTTCATGTGGTGTGTTATAAATGCAATAAGCTTGGACATATTAAATCAAAGTGTCATAAGCTGAAACATAAAGGAAAAAAAAGCATAAGAAAAGAGCTATGAAATCAACTTGGAGCAAAAATGAAGAGACAAGCTTAAGTTCAATTGAATTAGAAGATAAATAAACAACAATTGTGGCATAGATGGCTAATATCAAAGAAGATGAAAAAATAGACATTGGACCTCAATTTCAATCAAGATTCAGAGGTAAGTAATTCTGACTTTTCTAGTGATGATGATCTTTGGAGATATTTTGAAGAGTTGCATAATAAGTATGGAAAGTTAAAGAAAATGTATATTGCTTTAGAAAACTCATATGCTGATTTGAAAACTATGCATGATGATTTTGTAATAGAGATTGAAAAGTGTATTGAAAATGAGTTAAAAGTTGTTAATCTTTTTAATGATGTTGCAAAAAAAAAAAAATACTTTGTTGAATGAAGAGATTGAAAAGAAAAATAAAGAGGTAGAAAAGCTTTTATATGATAACTCATATGCTTATTTGAAAACTATGCATGATGATTTTGTAATAGAGACCGAAAAGTGTATAGAAAATGAGCTAAAAGCTATCAATCTTTATAATGATATTGTAAGAAAAAAAATACTTTGTTGAATGAAGAGATTGAAAAGAAAAATAAAAAGGTAGAAAAGCTTTTATATGATAAATGTGTATTAATGAAAGAGGTTAGATATCATGGACACATAACAAATATATTTAGAAAAGATAAAAAAGTTGTTGATGGTTTTGCTAGATATGTTAAAGATGATACACATTTTGAGAAAAATATTTTTCATCCTTTTCCACACATCACATGTTTTTTTGCAATAAAAATGATTATATATCTAAGTATTGTTATTTGAGAAATAATGTTCATGTAAAAAAGATATGGGCTATGAAAGGAACTTATCCTTTAGGAATTAGTGACCAAAAAGTGGATAATTCATATTTGTATACTAACCAATAAAGACCCATAGTAAAATGGGTACCAAAATCAGCTTGATTTCCAACAAATTTACTCAAAGAGCAACTCAAGCATGATATGGTGATATTTGAATAATGGTTGCTTATGATATATGATATTGGCTCAAAGGTACAAATAAAAGAAAACTATTGCAAAGTTAGAAGAATTCTTGATATGGATACTGCACTAAAATGATTAATCATTTGAGGTATTCTTAATAACTGATCTTTGATGTATTTGTGAGAAAATTATATGATATGTGATAATTTTAAGTGTTGTGTGTGATTCTCCTTTAAATTAGAATTATGGTGTGTTAGTTTGTTTGGTATTCTAATTGGTTGTGTATTTTGAATCTCTGTTATGATTATTTGTATTTAAAATCAATATTTGATGTTTTACATTTTTATCCTAGTACATAGAAAGCAGAAATTTTATAATAGGGGAAAAATATTCATTTAATGAGTCAAGAGGAATCATCTATATTTCTATACTGCTACACGCTGTGCAGAGTAATTCTATCCCCAAAAATTTTTTCCTTCACTAACAAAGTACAAATTTTATGGAAAATGGAAGCTTTTTAGATCCTGAAATGGTTTTTAGATCCTGAAATGATGGTAGCCAAAATCTATTGTGACTATTTCTCTTTCATTGAATGGCTATTTTAAATCATACCATTTGCAAACTTTTTATCTCAAAATTGAAAAAATCATTGGAAATATAAAAACTCAGTCTAAAAAGCAATGAAAAGTAATGTCAGTGTGTAAAATGTTTTTCAAAATTTAAATTTTTTAAAGTAAAAGGTTGCATTTTCCTTTCCATATTCTTTCTATCAATCTGCATCATTATCGCTTTTTGTCCTTCAATTCCATATTTTTGTTTGGTACAACCTTCAATGCCATATCTAATAACACCTCATTTTAAAAAGTTCCCTTTCAAAACCAGAAACTTCACATTATTGCAGAAATCATTCCACCCACAAACCCTAAAATCTTTGCTCGTCACTCTCATCCTCACTTTATTTTTCTAAAAACTCATTCTTTATTTCCTACTGAAATCATCATCAGCAACAAGGTCACCCTAAATCTCTATTCAACCGGCAACAGCAAATCACCCAGCGACTATGAAAATCACGACACCAGTGCCTAGACTGTAACACCCTATATTCATAATACGTATCGTATAATGGACACTACAAGTCGGTTCGTAACTATATTAAATGTTATTTTTTATCCTTAATAATGTATTAAACAAATTGGTGTATGTATGTATGTATGTATATATATATAATACGTATCGTATAATTGACACTATAAGTCAGGTCGTAACTATATTAAATGTTATTTTTTATCTTTAATGATGTATTAAACAAATTGGTATATATATATATATATATTTTTTTTTTTTTTGCCGATATATCTATAATTGACTTATTTCACTATTCAGTAATTAAAATTTTTAGCAGTATAATGCCTACACTGTGAATCTTACCCTCTCTTAAATTGGAAAAATAACACTCTCATTATACTCTACAATACCTTAACAACCTCTAATAACTACAGTTCCAAATCATTACACATACATAATATATGTGCATATACATATCATCCATAATATGAATTGTCAATACATCTAACATTTATCTATATTGTTCATAGCATTTTGCATATATATACACTATTTGTTACAATATTGTCAATTACAAAACTATACATATACATACCTTTAATACAGAAGTCCAAAATACTATTAAATAATCTTGATCATTGACCCTGCAGTTTTATGTTTACTCCAACTCCTATACTCTTCAATCTGTACTATCTAAACCTGCACACAGTAATAACTACACGCTAAGCGGTCTACGCCTAATGGTGAACACAATTCTAATAGTTCCTACCTCAAAACATACATACTATCCATACACATTTATCTCACACACTTAATTCATAATATTGTTTTCATTATTGTCACTTATTAATTATCATTTCTATTACTCTTAATATTAGTTTACAATTTCATAACACATATTTATACCTAGTTAATTATTATGATGTCTATTTACTAACACAAACCTTTTACATACATTTCCTTAATTTTAATTATTAGTTCATTATTAATCCCTTTTTAAATCATTAAATTACATACTAGTCTTTAATTTATTTACCAACTTATTATTTATACTAATTTTCCCTTATATCTTCTTTTCACTCTATAATTACAATTATTACTACTAAACTCCTTCAATTTTACTAAATTACTAATTTATCCCTTTTTATTTGTATTTCCTAACAAAATTACCATTTGGTCATCTACTTTATTTCTTATCCCAAATTTAACCTCTTAAGCTCTTCAATTTATTATTTTACTACTAATTTCATCTTTTATCTTAATTTACTGCTTTTTTTTCTTATTTTATTTCTTGCATAATTACCATTTACTCTTTTTTTTTGAAACAAAAATTTCTTTACATATTTTACTGTTTTACTCATGTATTCGTTCTATCTTTATTTAATTCCTTATTTTGCCCCTAATAGTATCCAGTAGAAATCCTCGAACCAGACTATGGGGTATGGACCCCAGAGGTTTGAAAACATAAAAAAAAAAATGATAACTAAGAATCATTGAGCTGTGAATATGATAACATGTAAACATGGTTGTAGACTGATATTGGCCTACATATGCGAATCGCCATGACTCGTACCGCGGTAATGTGTCCTTATGGCTAGCCAATTATATTATGTACTTTTGATTTAACTACCGGTATACTAAGGATAAAACTAATTTTTTCTTTACTTGTTTTTTTCTTACTTATACTCTTAAATAGCTTTATTTCTTATTCATAAACATAATTCTATTTTTTATTTCATATAACATAATTAAATATACATACATCATATTTTATTTCTTATTCATACTTACATTTTAAAAATTATCGTATAACTTCTATATTTCCATTTCTTATTTATTTCTCCATAATCCTTATTAATAATTAGCAAATTTTTCATGCATATCATTTTTAAAAATTATTAAAATATGTATTTATAATTTATGTAATCTTGTACATAATACCTATTTAAGCCATAATATAACCAATTAATTTCCAAAAATTCTTACTAAATTTCTACTAACCTTATTTTAATTCTATTTTCATTTTCCTACTAAAATTCATTAAAATCTCATGAAATCAACTTATTTTCCTTATGATACACCATTAGGTCCATTCACCCTATCTAGTTCAAAATTTATTTTTACCAAATCATTCATTCCAAACATCATAATTTAAACTAACTTTCATGTTTCTATACTAAATCTCCATAATTTTATAATTTTTTTCATGCACATATACATATATACAAATGAAAAACCATCAAAATAAATGGAAAACAATAGAGTTTGTATCCACAAACCTTATTTCTTTTTTCTTCTTGCTTATTTCTCTATTTCTTTTCCTTTTCCATTATTGTTGCTTGCTCCCTCTTTGTCACATTCACCTAGCAAAATTCCTTGCATAAGTTTTTCCTTAATTTTTCCTTTCAATAATCCAAAATTTGCATGAATTATAAATCTCAACCTTAAAATCTACCAAAAATTCAATTAAATTCACTAAACTCACTTACTTGGATTTTTACTCTAAATTCTTCCTTCACAATTCTATCAACTTTTTCACCAAAAATGAGTTCTCAAGATTATCAAGGATGGATCTAGGGCCTTAGAATTATTTGGGGAATAAAATTTGATGGAATTTTTGGAGAGAAATTTAAAGTGGGAGTGGGGGAGAGGGTTTCAGACAAGAAGAGAGGAGAGGGTGGTGGAATTCTCTTGAAATTTCTGATATTTGTTCCTTCTTATATCCATTCAAATGGACTAAAACAGGTCCAACCCAAAATAGGCTCATTATTCAATTTCCTAACATTTTTCAAACTCAATTATTTTTCTTGCACCATTTCTCATAAAATTGTGTCCATAATTAAAAAAAATTCCTTAGGGTACACAAAAATTTTCGGATCAAAATGACGTTTCTCGGTTTGAAAAATTTTACCAGTCTGAAAACTTATTTTTCTGAGTTACCCAAAAATACATTTTTCCCCACCAAAAAATCCCTCGTAATATTTAGAGTGAGTCTATGTGTTCGGATAATTTTTTGGAAGTTTCTAGCCATTTTTTAAACTTGGTCGAAATTTAGTCAAATTAGGTTACTATTATTCAAAACGAACTGTATCTTATTTTTATTTTTAACTTTTAAATGCTTATTTGAACTCAATTTCACCTCAAATTACATCCTCAGACTCCTTATGAAATGTACTTTTCGATGATCAAGTAAAATATTTTTCGCCCTCGGATGGTACTATTCATCCCGGGCAACACTATTCATTCATAGAAAGTACTATTCACGATTACCAAGTTTTTAGAATATTACATGGACAGTCCTTCAATGACAATACCAGTGCTATATATGTCTCTAGATGACTGCGACTCTGCCAGCACCATATCTGTACTCCTTTGCCTAAAGAAGCCCACTGCCAGTTGCGATTTTCACTAAAATTCAAAAAACTGAAAACTGAAAAAGGGCTCAATGCTAATAATTCACAAAAGAAATGTCAAATTTATAATGTGTCCGTCTTGGGTTGTCAAAAATTGCAGCAAGAAGATACTAAAATATTTGAATAGATGATATCCAGGTAATTTCATCTCTTTTTGATTTTATGATTATAAAATTAAAAATAATTATGCATGGGGTTTACTTTGAGACTAAAAGGAGCAGATTTTATGAAAATTAAAGAAACTATTTGTTAGAGAATTTTTAATAATTGAATGGTTGTGTGAGAAACAATTATGAACAAAATTAACTTTAAGTTTAGTGTTGAATCATTGCTTGATTGCGATTCTTAAAGTTTGAAGTTGACAATAAAGATGAGGGATTTAAATAAACTAATGAAAGTGAAAGGAAATTAGGGGATTGTGTTAATTTGTTGAGCATAAATGAAAATGTGTACTCTGCTTTAGTTTGATGATCTTTTACAGTAGGGTAGCAATTTCGGGAAATAAATTAAAATTTTTTTTTGAAAAGAGCAATTTTTGATATGAAAGTAGAGATCCTAGCAAATATATCTGTTAAAGTTGTGGATTTGTGAACTGTTTAATTATTTTTGAATATTTGAATTGCTTTAAGTAATATTGATGCTTAAACTTGTGTTTTGCTTGTGTAATCTGCCAAAGGACAGATTTTTGGAACTGACCTTGATATATTTTGTGTTTGTTAAAGATCTTAGACTCTTAAATTATGGTATTTAGCTCATTTTTTATACATAAAGGTGAATTGTTGTTTGAACATTTAAGTTTACATTTTGAACACTTTTAGATAGGAATGTTAAAAAGCTTGGATGCTTGATGGATTTTGAAATATAATTGGGGCAGGTTGAATGTTTAAAATCTTCAAAGTTTTCAATGATGTTTAAATTTTACAAATAGGGGAGATGAATTTGAATAAGATTTGAATTTATTTTGGGTATTCTTGGATTGAGATGGTTGAAATTTTATAAAATAGCCTTTGATATGTTTAAAATGATGAAACGTGATATGTTAAGATTGAAAGTTGAAGTTATGTGTGGGCTGAATATGGTTGAATAGTTGAAATTTTAAAATGGTATTGGTGCTGAGATTGTTCAATTGATTATGGTTTATGACAAGAATCGAATAATAAAATATTTTTGGAAATTTGATTTATTGATCTTTAAACTTGTGATGTGACTCTCTAAACTACTATAGGATAGATTATTAGGACTAATCTTATAAGATGTGAACCTATTTGATTTTGAAAGATAATAGTGATTGTATAAAATGTTTGAGCTAATTGTTGAAATTGCCTAAAAGTTTCAAAATTCCTAATGATAAAAAGGAGAGAGAAAGTGCTTGATTTTTTTAATTTTGGTTTGGCTACATGAATTATATGTGAACTTGAACTTTTAATTTGGAGTTGGTTGCTTTTGACATAGATATTGTTGGATTGTAATGCTTGTGTTCGTAATGTGATAGTTAAAAAATTATGTCACATTGGATAATTGAAATGTCATTACAAGATTAAATGTTTTGAAATGTTTTGGATATACTGGAATTATTGGATTTTTGGATAGTAATATATTGTGCTTATGATATTTGAACAAATAGCTTTCTAAATTGAATGACTGAATTGATTTTATTAATATATTATGACAAGTGGACTAAAATTGTTGGATTTCATTATTTAAATATGATATGTTTGAGCATTGTAGTGAATTTTTAAGCTTGTGATATCTTGATAATAGATTTTGATGACTAAATTTTCTTTTGGAAGTGAATATGATTGAAATTTGAATAATGGTATGCCGAAACTGAATTTTGAATAGAATGAATTTATGATTTGAATGTGTATGTGATGAGCTTATATTGCACTTATTTAAAATATGTTAAGATTGCACAATCTTTTATGAAAAGGGGGAGAAAAATGTGAATTGTGACTATGATATATGTTGATATATGACAAAAAGGAGGAGAAATATATTATTTGAAAATGCATGCTTAGTAGAATAGAGCTGAATTCTAACAAAATGCTTCTTGTTTTATAAGTAGTATTTTGGTAGAATTTATATTTTATTATTTAAATGAAAATGCATATATTTTGTGGATATTATGTTGAAATTTTATTCATACATTTAATTACCCCTATGTATAAATTAAGGGGAAGATTTCTTATGAACTAACCATAAACAAATTCTAAGTATTGCAATAAAGGTTTTGTCATCATTAAAAAACGGAGAATGTTGGCTCAAAGGCTACAATTCTTGTATCATATATTTTGATGATTCTAAAACAATGATTTAAGTGTTAGAATTTGTTATATCATTATTCTAATTTCATATTTTTAATATTCAAGAATTGGAAGTGAAAAATATATATTCAAGAAGAGACACATGTGCACCAAATAGGTATATTAGAATATCAATGTAAAGTAAATATGATTTGTATCTAAAAGTGAAGCTCAAAATATAAAAGTCTTAAAGATAAAATATTTTTTCACTAATCAGAAAAAGCTACTTTCTAATGAGTATTCTAATAATATTCTAATTGAGTATGTGACAGTTTTTTTCACTACAAAACAAAATAACGACTAGTTCTTTGAAAAACAAAATAACGACTAGTTCTTTGAAAAACAAAAATTTGTTTCTACTGGCTAATTTTTCACTTCAGAACTATATATACATGTTTAAAGAATATTTTAATTGTTGGAAAAACAAAGATTTCATAAGAAAAAAGTTTCTACACTCCTAAAATTATTTTCTTTCCATGTTGAGTTCATTCTTAGATATCATCCATCTTGCCTGAAGCTATCTTTGTCGAATTTGTAATCTAAGCTTGAGAGTGATTTATTCTTATTATACTTTGCAAGTTTGGTTTGAAAACTTGTTGTTGGGTTGTCTAGTACCTTGGATAAAAAACTATTCAAGTGTTTTCAAGAGATGATTTATTTGACAAAAACTGATTTTTGAGGTTGGAAAATATTTCAGGGCATAAATTTTGATTTTGTGAAAAAAATTTCAAATTATCTGTGTTAATTTTCTACTTAGAATTTATTAGCATGCTCTCGAAAAGGTGGATCAGTTTGTAAAAGCTATAATTTCTTTAAAACCTCAATTCCCTACCCCCGAGTTATTTTGGGACCCACAAAAGGAAGAGAGATAAAAATGTCGATAATTATGAGCAGGTCAATAGCCATGGAAGCTCTAAATGGGCCATCCTCATCATTTCTTTTCAAATTAAGGCAGATTCATTTTCCTGTTGTTAGGGCATTCTCTGCGCACATGTGATTGCCGTCTAAGGTCATCTTCTACTACCAGCAAGGTCTCTTTGATTCTATCATTAGGTACAACTGTGGATATATATATACACATACACACTTGCTCATATGTGCATTTCTAGAAAAAAAAATCTTTGTTCATATATGCATTTCTAGAAAATCTTTTATCTTTTTTGGTTTTCTCTTACAAATTGGTAGAGATAACACCAGTGGAAGTGAAAGAGAATGATATGTGTGCATTAAAATGGTAGCAGCTCCCATGAATCCTTCTGATATCAATCGTATTGAAGGTCATGTTTCTTTATCAAATCTTTCTCAATTTTTGGAATTATTAATTGGTTGTAATTGAATTGGGTCAGTGTCTTCTGTTGCTTGGATTTAGAGTTGGCAATTTTCGATACAACACAATTAAGTGACACGATATGATACAAATACGCCTAACATATTTATGACACATTTAAAAATATATAAAATATATAATAAATTTTATATAAAATGAAATAATACATTTAAATGATTATATGACACAAAACGATACATATATATGTTTAAATATAAATGGTTAAATGATTACATGACATGAATAGTGACATCACATGTTTATTCATGACACGATACGAATTTCCAGCTCTACTTGGACTATAGGAGTGCCCTGTAAGGCCTTAAGTGCCTGCAATTGGAAGATATAAAGGTGTAGGGGAGGTGCATTCTATAGGCTTTGCTATTGAGGATCTTTCTCCCGGTGATTGGGCCATTTCATCTCTTACCTCTTTTAGTACATACTCTTTTGCTTACTTTGGTTATTGCACTAATAATTGTTAGTCTTGTTCTATATGAGCTTAAACATTTTAGGTGTTATTTTTTGAATGGCTCATTCAAATTGCTCATATGTAAAATAACATTTATGAAATTCTTGATCTTTTTTGCAATTGTAGAGAAAATGTTCATTTTTTAATCTGTTTCTTGCCAATTGATAAATGAATACAATTTGTTCTCATTAGAGGGTATCGGTTACCATTCAGCTTAGCATGAGTAATATTAAAGGAGCTATCTAGCTATTGTCTAAAGCCACAGTCAAGCTGTGAGCTGCTGTTCTTAGTAGTCTTGATGGAGTTGCTGGTTTACCATTAGGATATAAATACATTAGTTACTCACTAAGTAAATAGTTATTAATTAGTTATAGTGTGCTGACTCATCTAATTAAGCTCTATAAATAGCTTAATGTACTATGTATCAATTAAGAAAAATCAAATGCAATTTCATTTGTTCCACATGATATCAGAGCAATTTGTTCTCTAGTTGAGAAAGATTACAGGTTCTCTTTCGTTTTTCTTGTTATTTTTTTAAGCTTTCTTGATTGTGTTTCTTGAAGTTCTTCTATTCCTCGAGCTTCACTTCTATGATGGCAAATACAATTCATCTTGAGGATTCCTTCTTAAATCCTTACTTCTTGCACCCGAATGAAAATCCTTCTACTATATTAGTTACAACTCTTTTAAATGGAAATAATTACCATTTATGGTGCCGCTCGATGAAGGTAGCCTTCTAATCCAAGAATAAATTAAAATATGTTGATGGTAAAATTAATGCACTGCTGGTACACTCTTTTAGCCATGGGACTGATGTAATACTACGGTGGTTTCATGGCTTATTAATGTTGTGACTTCTTCCATTGCACAAAGTATCTTATAGTTGGAAACTGCTTCAGAGATTTGGAGAGACTTGTTTAATAGGTTTGCCTACAAAGATTCTTTAAAAATTTCCGATCTTCAGCAAGAAATAGCTGCTTATTCACAGGGAGATGCAACTGTGACAAATTATTTCACCCATCTTAAAGTGCTTTGGCATAAATATGAAAGCATAAGGGCAATACCTAACTGTGACGAATTATTACAAAATTTAATTCTAACACCTTCATTGCTCTTTTTTTTTTGTACAATCAGGTGAGTTAGGCTCACAAAAAGCTACAGAGAATAAGAAACTCCATACAAGTCATGAAGAGGCCAATGGGAAAGGCCTTGGATTGATAAAAGCATAAGAACCAATATCATAATATCGCACTTCGTTGGCATGAAGTCTGTTGCAAAATTTACCTCTCTAAGGACATGTCCAAATCGAAGATCAACAAATTGCTTCGCTAGCTCTTTGACAACAACAATGAGAGAATAGCATTTAGCAAGAGGATGCCAAGTTCCATTGATCATCTCCACCACACACTTGTTGTCCGATTCCACCAGAAGTTGGTTCACATTATAAGTTCTAGCTAGCATCATACCTTCGTTGCTCTTTTAATATATGTTGATGATGTTGTTGTTGCAAGTGATGATATCAAAGAAAATACTTGGTAAAAAGAGCTAGTTATTAGCCTTATGTTTACATATTCATCCCAAAGCACTTTAAGATGGGTGAAATGATCTATCACGGTTGCATCTCTTTATGAATAAGCAGCTAATTTCTTACTGAAGATTAGAAATTTTTAAAGAATCTTTTTGGGCAAACCTATCGAACAAGTCTCTCTAAATCTCTGAAGTAGTTTCTAAACATAGGATACTTTATGGAATAGAAGGAGTCACAAAATTAATAACCCACGAAACCACTATAGTATTACATCTATCCCATGCCTAAAAGAGTGGATCAGTCTTTAACAGTACAATAATTATACCATCAACAAATTTCAATTTATTCTTGGATCGCAAGGCTACCTTTATCAAGCGGCACAATGAATGGTAATTATTCCCATTCAAAAGAGTTGTAACTAATATAGTATAGGGATTTTCATTTGGGTGCAAGAAGTAAGAATTTGAGAAGGAATCCTCAATATGAATTGTATTTGCCATCATATAAGTGAAACTCGAGTAATAGAAGAACTTTAAGAAAAGCAATAAAAAAAATCAAGAAAAATGAAAGAACCTGTAATCTCTGTAGTTAGAGAATAAATTGTGTTGATACCATGTGAAACAAATGAAAATTGCATTTGATTTTTCTTAATTGATATAGAGTACAATAAGCTACTTGTAAAGCTTAATTAGCTGAGTTAGCACACTACAACTAATTAATAGTCATTTACTTAGTAACTAATGTACTTGCATCCTCATGGTAAACAAGCAACTCCATCAAGTTAAGACTACTAAGAACAGCAGGTCAAAACTTGATAGTAGCTTTGGACAACAGCTGGATATCTCTTTCAAATATAAAGAATGTTTTCTTAAAATAGAGAAAATCCTCAAAGAAGATAATTCTACATGTTTAATGCATTTCTTTCTAGATAGTAATTATGAAATTGTTGTCATGTAGTGCCCCACCTATATAATAGGTATGAACCCATTATATAAACAGAATGCCACAAGATTAACTGGATAAACCTGTCTCATTTAAAAACTTCTCTCTTTTTTTTTATACCAATCTTATTAAACATGCTTTACTAATTATCATCTCATACTACTAATTATATTCATGCGTACATATATATCATATGTTTATAATTACCGAATTGACCTTTTTGTGGCTTCTAATCCTCACATATCATCATGCACTGTTCATAATATCAATTATATAACATACTTTTTCATTTTATACATTCAAGTCTACCAACCCAGATGCAAATGTATGAACTAATACAAAATCAAAATGTCATTGACCACAAACCAGGTCTCAATGTCTTATCTGATATGGGCTTCCACTTCTCTTTAACAACGTACAATCTACTATCTACAGACCTTTGCGTGAGAAAAACTCACGTTAAGTCATTTCTAACTTAGTAGTACATATAAACATTGAGATTCTCCCAAACAATCATAGTCACACATGACACATTTTAAATAAACATGCAACAACATAGAAATAATGATGATACCAACATTCATAATTTACATGTTTAGATAAACATCATATATCAATTATTAATCCCATTTGTAATACAATATTTATAATTTACGTCTTGCCAACTTATGTGAACAATTCCATCTCGCTTATATATATATATATATATAAAAGTGGGAGTTAGGGGGCAGATGATAGGTAAAATTATCGAAAATCCAATCTTATTGTATTATTTAATTGAATTAATTTTGTCATTTACTAATTGAATTTATTAGTGAATAGTATTAATAATTCATTAATTAGAAATTTAGTTCTATTAGGACTAGATAACTATATTTTATATATAAAAAAATCATATAACTAATATTAAAAAAATAAATTAATAAAAAACTATTAGTGTCCAACATTATTATTATTTTTTTACATTCCATGAATACTATCAATGAAAATTAATATTGTTAATTTTAATCACAAATAAGTGATAATTATAAATAAAACTCCAACATTTAATCCAATTTTTAATTTAACATCCAACAATTTTAAGTTTCGTGAATATTATTATTTAAAATTTATATTATTATTTTTAATTTATGAATTACAAATAAGTGATAATTATAAATAAAACTATAACATTTAATCCGATTTTTAATATAATGTCAAAAAAACTGACATTGAATAAGAAATATTTAATATATTTAGGGGGACAGGTAAAATTACCGAAAAGCCAATTTAATTGTATTATTTAATCGGATTAATTTTGTCATTTACTATTGAATTTATTAGTAAATAGTATTAATAATTCATTAATTAGAAAATTAGTTCTATTAGGACTAGAAAACTATATTTTATATATAAAAAATCATATAACTAATATTAAAAAAATAAATTAATAAAAAACTATTAGTGTCCAACATTATTATTATTTTTACATTCCATGGATAATATCAATGAAAATTAATACTATTATTTTCAATTAAAAATAAGTGTTAATTATAAATAAAACTATAACATTTAATCCGATTTTTAATATAATGTCCAAAAAACTGACATTGAATAAGAAATATTTAATATATTTAGGGGGACATACAAAATTACCAAAAAGCCAATCTAATTGTATTATTTAATCAGGTTAATTTTATCATTTACTAATTGAATTTATTAGTAAATAATACTAATAATTCATTAATTAGAAAATTAGTTCTATTAGGACTAGAAAACTATATTTTATATATAAAAAATTATATAATTAATATTAAAAAAATAAATTAATAAAAAACTATTAATGTCCAACATTATTATTATTTTTACATTCCATGGATACTATCAATGAAAATTAATACTATTATTTTTAATTACAAATAAGTGATAATTATAAATAAAACTCCAACATTTAATCCAATTTTTAATTTAACATCCAACATTTTTTTAAGTTCCGTGAATATTATTATTTAAAATTTATATTATTATATTTAATTTATGAATTACAAATAAGTGATAATTATAAATAAAATTTTAACATTTAATCCTATTTTTAATATAATGTCCAAAAAACTGACATTGAATAAGAAATATTTAATATATTTAGAGTTATATAATATATCTAAGTTTTGTTATTATTATTATTATTATTATTATTATTATTATATAAAATAAATATTGGATTATTTATACTATGATTATTGTTGGCCTTTCTTTATATTTTATCTAGGCTTCGCTCATGTTCATGTCTATAATTAAGTAGAAGAATGCTCAAATGAGAAGTTTTGCAAGATTAGAATAAAAAAAATATTAGAAATATAATTCTATAATTAATTTTTCTTAATCATATATATAACAAGTTAAGTTTTTAAAATTTACATGCATAGTAAAATATAATTTTCTTCTATATTAAAATATAATTAATAAATATTAATATTTAAATTAAATATGGCTTAATTATATGATAATTAAAAGTAGTTAAAATTAATTTGTTGGATAAAATTATTATTATTATTACTAAAAATTACACGTGTGGATGATTATTAATTTGTCCATTATTGAAAAATGTATATAAAATAGAGGTAGTATATAAGTATTTTACGATCATTTTGTATAATAATTGAAAATAGAGAGACAAACAAAATAACCATAAAGTATTTGCTACCTCTATTTTATATACAACTCTTAATAATTGACAAATTAGTAATTTGAGAATGGATAAAATGACCATAAAATACTTATTATATCTATTATATATATAATTTTTAATAATAGACAAATTAGTAATCTTCATATGAATTATAATACGAGTTTAATATCTAATAATTACATACAACGTAACCAACCTAATTGTATTAGTTAATGAATTTAATTTTCTCATTTATGCAACCAACCTAATTGTATTAGTTAATAGATTTAATTTTGTCATTTGATAATTTAATTTATTAGTGAATAATATTAATAATTATTATTAATATTTATTTAATAGCGATGAATCTAATTATTAAAAATCAAGGCGCGGTAAAAAAATATAATAAATAAGATAATTAATGGGTAAGATAATATGACGTGATTTGTTTATATATAGTATAATATAAAAATCAAATATAATTAAATATTAGTATTTAAATTAAATGTGATTTAATTACATGATAATTACAACTAGCTAAAATTAATTTGTCGGACAAAATTATTATTATTATTTATTTAATAATAACGAATTCAATTATTAAAAACCATGTGATGATTAGAAATAGTGGGAACAGACAAAATAACTATAAAATATTTATTGCCTTTATATTATATATGAGTTTTAATAATGAATAAATTAGTAAATTGATGGAATTTAAGATAAACATGCACTTCTATAATTTGCTATAAATAAAATATTATAATAAGATGAAACATATTAATGAAAAAATTATATAAAAATTAAATGATGATTAATGACAAATCCTATATCTAATAATCATGTTCAGGTATACCAACTTGATTATATTAGTTAATTGAATTAATTTTGTCATTTACTAATTTAATTATTAGTGAATAATATTGACAATTCATTATTAAAATTATTTTATTTATTTTATTATTTATTAAATTAATTAACTTAAATATTAATGAGTAATAAAATAATTAAATAACTTAATAAGTAATAAAAAAATAATAAAAATGTGTTATAAGTAATGAATATAAAATAAACAATCAAATTTAAAATGATGAACAATCATATTCAAAACGATGAACAATTAAGTTCAAAATAATATACAATTAAAATATAAACATTAAACTTATAATTGATGAACATACAATGAACAATTAAGTTCAAAATAATGAATAATCAAATTGATAATGATGAACAATAAAATTCAAAGCGATAAAAATCAAATTCTAATAAAAAAAATTATAAATTTATCACCATAATTTACTATACATAATTTATTATTATTAAAATCATAAAGTATTTACTATCTCTATTTTATATATGATTCTTAATAAATGATAAATTGACAATTTGATAGAATTTGAGATAAACATGCACTCTTATAATTCACTATGAATAAAATATCATAATAGAATAAAACAAATAAATAAAAATTACATAAAAATCAAATAGTGGTTAATAACGAATTCAATAATTAATAATTACGTGTAAAACATGTTAATAAAAAACTAGTATATATATAAGTTGGAGTAAAGGGGCAACATGTAAATTTATCGAAAAACTAATATAATTATATTAGTTAATTGGGCCAATTTTGTCTTTTAATAATTTAATTTATTAGTAAATAATATTAATAATTCATTAATTAGAAGTCTAATAAATCTAGACAACTATGTTATATATATATATATTAAAAGAAAGAGAAAAATAATTTAATACATACAAAGAATCCTACACATCACGTGAGGACAAAAATAATGAAACTTCTATGGTCCATTAATATTCAGAATTTATTTTTCACCGTCTATAAATATTTTCCTATTAAAAAAATTAAATATTTAAATTATTTTATTTTATTAATTTTTATTACTTATTAAATTAATTATTTAGTATTAGTAAGTGTTTTATTTCTTTGTTATTTAGAAAATACTATTAAATTTAAGATACATATGAAATCTTTATTTGCTATCAATAAAAAAGGTAATATAGAAATCATGATCTCTAAGGTTTCAATACAGTGAATGTAATAGCAAAGGAAAAAGAAAAAAAAAATGAGATCAAATTATTAACTCTAAAAAATCAATATAGGATCACATTTTATTGTATATTATAAATATGTGATTCAAAAGGCAATTTGCATTCATACGTATGCATGTATTTCATGTGAATGATATAATATAAAACGAAATTGTCAAAAGAAATGCGTATAATAATGCATATGGGTAAGATCGAGGATGTTACAAAATAAGCTAACTAAACAGTGTGTGACTTGTATATAACATTTTCATGAACAATGTTGAAAGGATTAAAGTGCGATGCTATTTCTTTAATCTATTCGATTATAGGCCTAAAAAGAACATCAAAAGCATAGTGCCCTTTGATCATTTTGACTAACACTTCATTATCACTCTTAAGTATCACATAAAAGCAAGTTGAAGTTAAGGCGAGCTTATGGAACTTGGATTGGACAGACTTCAAAGCTCGACATAAAACCAATCTACCATCTCCCAGTGTAATCTTGGATTAAACAACCTCTAGCTGTCATTCTTGTTATAGAGTGAATGGAAGAACCAATATTAATCTTCAAAACATGTCACTATTCTTTAATACAGCATGTTAAAATCCTATAAGTATAACAGAATACAATCTTTATTTCAAAAACAATATACAAAAAACTTGCAAATATTCCTTTAAACAACCTTAAAAAATGTGACTAATACAGATGAAGCACCTATCAACATACTGGCACTATGCAATGGTAAGACATAGCAAATGAGCCTTATATTATGCTTAAGAATTATAAAAGAATAAAATGGCATAGGAAGAACACGGGAAGAACATGGGGGTTTAGACTTGAAATATGAATGGAGTCAATATTTTTTACAATGATTTGAGTAATAAGTTTGAAATTATTTGAGTCTGTAATTTTGAAAAAAATATGTCTCCTTCCCTCAAATCATTGTCAAAAAAATTAATTGCATTCATAATCCAGGTCTAAACCCCCGTGATCTTCCCATGCCATTTTAATCCTTCACAATTCTCAACCATAATATAAGGCGCCTATGAAGAGAGTTGATAAGCTATAGCGGCTTCTACATTTTTCGCAGTCAACAGAAGGTCCATTTTTACACAAGGAAGTCCACTCTAGTGAGAACATCTTCCATAGTCAGTGTAAGCTCCTTTTTTCAAAAAAAAAAAAAAAAAAATCCCAATGGATCTTCATTATGGAGAAAAGAGGAGCTTGCCCTAGAGTGCGGAAGATGTTCTTACTACAACGGATCTTCCTCATGGTAAAAATGGAGCTTCCCATGAAACTGAAGATGATATTGCATCTAAAATAAATCTTCATTTTGTAGTAAGAGTAGTTGCTACAACTTGTTGACTCTCTTCATTGCTACCATATTTTGACATTGCATAGTGCCACTAGTTTAATAGGTATAAAGAATGGAAGATGATGATAATGTGATTTTGCAAAAGGAATGTGTTAGAAGGTGGTGGGCTCACAAGAGAGTTTTCACATATTCACACAACCAAAAAAAAAAAAAAAAGATGGGAATTAGAAGAAGAGAGCAATTATATAACAAAAAAAATTTACACTCATTGCATTATATAAAATGAAGAATTACAAACCTTAGTATAATACTCTAAAACTATGTTTGAATTGAGGGATTTTGAATAATCTATATATTTATATCAAATATATTGTTTGGCTAATTAAAAAAAGGTCAAAATTCATGAATTTTGGAAAATCTCTCATCCACCAAAATCTTTCATTTTTTAAGGATTTAATTTTTCATATCTTAGGTAGAAAAATCCAAAATCTATAGATTTTAATCAATGTGAGATATCCAAGTGCAGTGATTGGAGATGTTCGTAGTGATTGAGGGAGTCAAAGACCAAGAAGTGAGTTATTTATTAGCCAAGCATTCTTCTTACGGCTATATCCATTCTCCTAATCCTTGCAAAAACGATACGCCATTCTCCTAATCCTTGCAAAAACGAAAAAGAATTTTACCTCTTGTTCCTAATAAATTAATAATATTCCAAGACTATCATGAGTCATAAAAAAGCTAAAATTATTTTTCTTGTAATTTTAACTAATTGCTTATTATTATTATTATTATACTAATAAAAATTTTTTTAGCAATTTAATTAAACATTATAATATATACTAACGTGTTTCTTATTTTTTTATTTTTCGAAATATATAATAGAATTGATTGTATATGCTTAATTATTAATATATAATAAAGGGTCAAATTAGAAATTAATTGTTAAATCTATGAATTGTGGTCATTGAACCAAACATAAGTTTAAAATTAATTATATTATCAATATATGAATTTTATAATCAAACTAAACAACAAAATTATTAGAATCTATAGATTTCACAATAAACGGATTTAAAATCTAAGAATTTTTGAAATTCATAGATTTAAAAATCTTTCAGTTTAAACGATGCCTAAGCATAACTATAGAGGAGCACGTAATACAACTCTGCGAAATATGTACAACATTAAATCTTACAAGCCCTCATAAATATCATATAACTCCCTCTACACAATTCTAAAATATACGATTATTAATGCATATTAAACTAGATCCAAATATCTTTGATTTGGCTTTAATTTGAATTGCTCAATTTGGATAAGAATTCACTATTTAAATGCCTTCTCACATTTTTTCGATTATTCTGGAAAATCAAGTCCATATTTCCAAAAGAACATGAATTACATATGAGGAGGATGCAAGATTTATAATTTAATATATGAAATTCGCTCTTCACAAATCTATGATAATAATTTTATAAATGAAATAAAAAAAAGCCAAAGAAAAATGGATGGAAGACTTGGAGATGCTCTCGTAGATGAGGTTTTAAATGGAGCATTTAATATTGTATTTCATGGGAAAGAAGATTAGTAATTGTTTATATGATTTAATGCATGCAGTTGGACATATATGACCATTAATTAATGGGTAATAGTCCAATATCGAGCTAACAACTCGTAATTCAATGTAAGTTGAGTAATAATTGTAAGTGGATGGATAGAGTCATGCATGGTATACACGTATTTCATTGATTTATAATATTAGTCTAAACAATATTACATATTACAGTTAACTTATTGCTACTCGTTGTGTATAACCTTATAACTATATTTCTTATCTCATAAAATGTTATTAGTCATCCTATATAACTTTATTGCTCATCACATACAACAATAATGATCATTTCATAAAGCCTTATTGAGCACTGAATCATAATATTATAGCAAGTCACATATAATGTATTTAACTCCTAGGTCAAAACACTCATATTATATTATGCTAATCTTCCCATTTCATTTTCTTCCCTCATGATTCTCAACCAAAATATAAGACTTGTTTGATATATGGGCTCATAATCTGTAACAACTCCTCTTTCTCCACAAGAAAGATCCATTATATAAACATCATCTTCCTCAATCAGTACAAGCTCCTCTTATCTCCATAAGAAAGATGATCTTACTCGTGGAGATAAAAGGAACTTACACTGATTGAAGAAAATGTTGTTTCACACATTTTGTAATGCCCCACCCATATGAAATGAATTATCCCATTATATAAGTGAAATGCTACATGACTGACTAAGTAAACATGTCTGAATTAAAAATGTTTTGTTTTGATTATTTTTGTTTATATAAATATACTAGATTAGGCATGGCTTTTCAATTACTATCACACATCCACATAATATATACATACACAATACTTGATTATAATTAGCAAGACAATTTACTTATGGTTTACAAGTCTCATATTTACTATTTACATATCATTTATATCAAAATATCAAATACGTTCTTAATACATTTATAAGACATGTTATCTAAATCCACATACATGATTGAAATAAAAAACAAAAGTAAAAAGTACTTGACCCACAATCCTGGTCTGCAATATCTTTCTGATATTGCTTTGACTCTCTCTTTTTTCAACTTTGAATCTACTATCTACAATCTACTTGCTCTAGATCCTGTGTAGGAAACCACATGGTAAGCTATTATTTATGTTCACATAATTATACCAGATTAGGTATGCCTTTTTAATTACAATCACACATCAACATAATATATACATACACAATACTTGATTATAATTACCAAGACAATTTACTTATGGTTTATATATTTGATGATTGCCATTTACTTATCATTTATGTCAAAATATCAAACATGTTCTTAATACCTATACAAGATATATTATTTAAACCCATATGCATGATTAAAATCAGAAACAAAAGTAAAAAGTACTCAACCCACAATCTGGGTCTGTAGTATCTCCTTTGATATGGTCTTCGATTTCTTCTCTTTTTCAACTTCGAATCTATTATCTACAATCTACCTACTCCAGATCTTGTGTGTAGTAACCATATGCTACGATGTTTTCAACTTAGTTGTACATATAAGTATTAAATTTCTATCACATAGTCACACAATACATAACATATATTTCATATCAAATATCATAATAATCATACATGAATCATAAAAGAATGTGCATACCAATATCTATAATATTATCATATATAAATGACCATATATATCTCATTTATTAAATTAACTTGTCATATAATGTATTTTGTATTCACAAATCATGTCATGTCAAACTTATATAAACAATTTCATATTGTGTCATGTAATAATTCTTATATTGTTCCTTATAACCTTTAGTTTATTTCCAAATTCCATTTAACTCACAATACTTTTAATATTACATTTAATAATTATTAGCTCAAATCTTATTCTCAGACTATCTATATATAAGGTGTGAAGTAGGAGCACTAGTACTCTAGCTTCAGTTATCCTACTCACTCTTAATCTCAAGTTAAGTGTGCTCATACCCAAGCTTCAACCAACTTGAGTCGATATATAAATAACTGCTATCAACTTAGGATTAAGGGCACTTATACCGAAGCTTCAGTCACTTTGTCCTTTCAAATCATATCTGGTTTGGTATCATAAATCCCCTTAATAATGCACCATTTATCCTAAGTTAGTCCACAGGTTGAGAAATAGGCATATATAATCATTATTAACTCATTTCCATCATGTATTCACATTTCATAATCAACATGCATACTTTATATTTAAGCTTAAAATTATGTAATCATATGATATTCCATCATACATAAGCATATTAAAGAGATTGGCATGTTATAATCATGTTTTCGTATCATTGAACCACTGACTTTTACTAAAATAAGGGTTTCACAGCCATGACACTTTGGCCAAGTGGTAAGCCTAGTTGTGAAAGGTTCTGTTTCATTATTCATGGCTATGATAGTTTTGGCTTGGTTGTGACATTGGTTGTAAAAAAGGTTGTCTTATTTGTCCATAAATGGTTATAACATCATTTTTCCCCCTAAATTTTCCACTTAAGACTCATTCTTTAATGCATATTACCTCCATATACTCAAGGCTAATCAATGTTTATAATAATTTATCATATTCATTAACATTTCAAGTTCTCAAAGCAAGCTAAACAGCCATTGCATATACCTACTTGTGAATTCAAATCAAACATGCTTTCTTTCTTTTCCCATTAATACAAAATTAAATCAAGCTCCATATGCACACACTTCCCTTATGTTTAATCAAACTCTTAAAACTCATAAGGCATCATATACGACTTTTAAGTTTGCACAAATATGCATTTTTACATAAAGACTTCAACCCTTACCTTAATCAAGCTTCAATATATATATTCCTCTAACCACAACAACCATATACATGTTGTTTAACATATTTTTTTTATCATATATTACATGCCATATATATATTTCATTCGTTTATATTTTCCAGTATGTCATCTTATCTTTTCGACATTCATTTCACATTTACACATTCTAACATATTTTTCAAAGTTCATAATCATGCCATGTCACTCAAATTCATATCTTAATCAAACAAGTTACTCAATCACACATAAGCAAGCAATAGGGGCAAGCTAAAATATATATATGTATGCACCTCAATGGAGCTTTTCAAAAATCCAAGGTGTTAGAACTTATTTACTCCTTTTGGTTGTTATCTTCTCTTTCAACCTTGTTTTCTATAATAAACATAATCATATATCAATTTTTCCAAGTCTATGACAAGATTACATAATTGTAAACCTAAATCCAACTTCCCAAGCTAGGTCTTTTATGCATGATTCTATCTCAATAGTATAGTTTCTCACTCACTCTAATTCAAATAACTCATCCCATCAAGAAAACTAATAAACTTTCCTTAAACAACCATAACTCACATGGTTCTTCTTTCAAATCAAACTTTAAAATAATAGTAAAGAGATGGAGAAACATGTTTACTTATGTCTTGAAAGTAGAAAACCAAGTTGGTGTACAAGAGCACTCAAGTTCTCCTTCCTTGCTCAACTTTGTTCTTTCAAGCTTTACTCCATACTTGCCAAATCTCTAAATCTTCTCTCAAGTTTTGGTTTTAATATTGGTTTTAGTGTTGAGGGTTTAGGAATTCATGACAAAAGGCTTCGATGATGTTTTTTATGTTTGGGGTCGGATCTAAGTGTTTGTGGTGCAAAATAACGAGCTAAAATAATGAATGGCAGTGGCTATTTTTATATAGCAAAGGATTCACGACTGTGACTCCTTTCACAGGCATGAATCACTTACATTTCTTCAGCTGACTTAAAAATCTCTAGAATTCTCCATATAACTTGATTGTCACAGTCATGACACATTATGTCACGAGCATGAATAAACTTGATTTTTCACCCATTTTGACCCCTAATGCAAAACCAAAACCGAATTTCATTAATGTACTTCACATATACCCCCATGTAAGCTCTTTTACACTCACAATACACATTCCAAATGATTTCTATAAATTATTTACTCAATTATTTTAACTAAGCCCCAATTAATGAGTGTTACACATTTACACAAACAAATAATAGATGGGAATTGGTGGAAGAGAAGAATTATCTAAATATTTTTCATTGCATTGCATAAAATGAAGGATTACAAATCTATATATAGTGCCTTAAAGATAATTCTAAACTAGAATTTAATAAGGAAATACAAAGAGATATAAACATAAATTACTTATATAGTTCAAATGCATATGTTAGGTTCAATGTTCCCTAGCTAACATTGTAAAATAATGAAATTCGCATATAGTATTACTTTATTCACATGTCTGTAATTTTATGCAACTTGAACGATATAAATAAATGGTGGAGTTATTGATATTAAACATAATCTATGCATTTAATTAGTCATCATGCATGTAGCATTACTGATGTGTTCATATTTGTTATAGTTTTATAGTTGCTTTTAGTTGTTTAGTTTTCCTGTTTTTATGTGATTTATAGATAAATTTGATATCTAATTGTGTTTTTCATTATTTTAGGTTTTAGGTGGAAGAAAGGAGCTTGAA
>CATIWF010138344.1:0-18615 GCA_949630135.1 Balakata baccata
TTTGAGTGCATATTCTGGACTAATCATGCTATGTTTAAATATATAGTGACAAAGGAAGAAAAAGGGCTTAAAATAGGTATATGCTCTTTGTAGGTTCAAAAGCTCACAAAAAAAAAAAATTAATAATAAGGTAGCATGTAAGTGTAAGAAACTCATCACATAACCACAGTAAAAATGCAATTTCAAAGCCCTATAGGATTACTAATGCTTTATACTTGAAACATCAATCTAACCGAATGAAAGAGGTTTTGATTAAAAATATGAAAAATGAATTAAGATCACATCAAGTCAATTCATCATTTTTCCTTATCCAGGACACAACTTAGCTTCCCTTCATAAGCTATCATTAGAAAAATTACCACAAACCCAACTATGGAATGATTCACACATTTTAACAAAATAAAACTTTTCTCAAATAAAAAAATATAAAATACTTAAACAAGGTGTAACAGAATTAAATAGGACAAACTATCAATTATAAAAGATAAAACACAAGTAACAAATCCTAAAATAACTACCATAACCCATATATCATAAGAATTCCCCCTACACTTATCCAAGGCCATGTCCATGTTGACTAACACAAAGCAAATTGAAAGGAAAAGAGAAGAGAAAAGAGGACACTCCCCTAAGGATGGTGGAAAATCACCGAGCAACAGGAGGAGGAGATGGTGAAGGTGAGTGAACGCGAACCCCAGTAACACTAAAATACTCATTCATTTTAAAGGTTTGATAAGATTGTTCACGCTACACACTCTCAATAAAGAGTCATTACTCATCCATTTCCTCTTGTAATTCATCCAGCTAGCCCTTCATTGTTGCGATATCAGTTGCTCGAAGGTCGCTGGCTGCCTGAATATATCAAAAGAAGCCTTGTAAGAGGCTTCCATGTGTTGTTGGCGTTCCTCTATAGCGCGCTATCTGGCCTCAATAGCATCCCATCGTCGGATGGTGTCAGCTTTAAAGGCATCCCATCTTGCCATGTATTTATTCTCTATGGCCTCTAAACATGCCAAAATGGGGTCATCCCTTTCACTTTCACTCTCACTGGAATCCCTATCCTTGTGGACAGCAACTGGCGATTGTGCACCTGCACTAGATGTTCTCTGCACATACTTGCCCCTAGGGAGCCACTTAGCCATATCACCTATACCCTTTGTTAGTTTAGCCCTTTCAAATGCATAAGTGTCTAAATCGCTAGGGCTTACGATTTCAGTAAGAGTATGCTTGTCAAAATCATCTAGACATAAATGTTTAGCTAGAGCAGTGACTATATGGCCTAAACTCAATGGTGCAAAGGAATGATGCAGAATATATTACATGGCTTTAAAAACAAAAGAAGTAGTAGACACCTTGATATCTTGATGCATACACCAAAGAAGGTACAATTCATTTCGATTGGTCTTACTGGCCTCTGTTTTTCCAAAAATGACACTACTCATAATTTTATGCAACACCACATCAACAAGATCAAGAAATTTAGTATTAGGTGCATTGATGGGTGAATAATTATCAAGGCGAGTCAAATATTTCCATACCTCATGACAACGAAAATCACCAGGTATTTTAGAAACGCCTGTTTTCTTAAAGCCAAACATAATTTGCATAGTGTTAAGGTCAGCCAAGTACTCTTTTCCAAATATGCAAAATTTAATTCTAGCGAAGTTATTATGGATTTGCAAAGTAAGATAAAATTCACGAATTAATTCCTTATAATTTGGGTCTTTCATACCAATGAATTGACTCTAAGACACTACTATAGCAAAACCTAACACCTTATCAAAGTACACGCAATGTATTGTAATGTACAAAACGAGACACTATGATTTCATGCAGTAAGATAGCATAGTAAGCATTACCTTTTTCAAAGTAGATTGGAAAGGGAGCATGAAATTTAGAGGTAATGTCTACCTGTATATGCGTTGGAGTCGGAAAAGTCATACCAATGTCATATATAATCTGCTTGCCCTTGTCCTTAGTTCTCGCTGTGAGTGTGGGTGCCGGTAGGTCTGAGTCGTGGGTCGTCGGGACAGGCTCCACCTTCGGCCTCTTGGATTTATTGGCTAAGGACTTGAGTTTCAGCATAGTAGTGGGTCACAGTAGTGCGTAGGGGCGTGAGGATGCTACTGCGGAGTGACGCGGGATGGCGCGAGGTGTGATGCGAAGGGAGCAGTGCGGTAGCACTGCTAGTGCGAAGGGGCACAGGGGTGTTGCTGGTGCACTATGGGATGGCGCTGGGGCATTGCTGGTACACAAGGACGGCACGGTGAGAAGCACAAGGGTGCTGCTAGTATGTAAGGATGGCACGATAAGAAGCGCATGGGCACCGTTGGTGCATAGGGACGCTGTGTGGTGGTGCGGCAGGGGGGAAGAGGAACGGGGCTGGTGTGTACCTGTATAAGAGGGAGAGGGAAAATGAAAAGCAAGAAAATAGTATTAGAAAAAAATATTGAAGTGGGTTATTTGGAGAGCCAACCACATGACCGTATGGTTCTACACAGCTGTGGCAGCCTGCTGGGCGTGTGGATCTAGTTGGCATCCATATGGCCGTGTAGATCCATACGGTCGTGGCAGCCTGCTGGGCGTATGGATCCATACGCTCGTATGGATCTGCTTGGCAATCTACACAGCCGTATAGATTCCACACGCCCGTGTGGATTGCTAGCAGTCATTTTCCTGCAAAATTATGCAAATTAAAATATTAAACCACACATAGAGGAATTAACAAACTATAAAATTTACTATATAAAAATAGTGCTATTAACTATAACTTGAAAGAAATCAAATTAAAGTAGCTATAAAGTAAAAATGGAACAAATAAAACTTTGTTTGCCTCCCAAGAAGCGCCACATTTAAAGTATAGGCAAGACATCTTTGTGGTCCTTTTTAAAGGGGTCATACAGACATGTTCTCCACTATAGGTACCAACAGAGAACATTCATAATATTGCTTGACCAGCTGTCCATTCACCTTAAACTTTTCTCTCGTGGTTAGATGTTGCAATTCTACCATTCCATGTGGGAAAACTTGAGTCAATGTGAATGGTCCATTCCATCTAGATTTAAGTTTACCTGGGAAAAATTTGAAACGAGAGTTAAATAATAGCACTTTCATTCTTGGAAGTAAAGCCTTGCGGATCAACAAGCAGTCATGAATTCTCTCTGTCTTTTCTTTATAAAGCTTTGCATTTTCATATGCTTCTTACCTCAACTCTTCAAGTTCATCCAACTGTAGCTTCATCTCTTCTCCTACATCGCATAATTCTGTGTGTAGTGCTTTAGTGACCCAGTATGCTTTGTGCTCCAATTCCACAGGTAGATGGCATGTCTTCCAATAAACCAAACGGAATGAGCTCATGCCAATAGGGGTCTTATAAGCTGTTCGGTATGCCCACAAGGCATCATTTAGCTTTATAGCCCAATCTTTCCGTGAGAGATGGACCATTTTTTCCAAAATGGATTTAATCTCTCTATTGCTTACCTCGACTTGACCCGAAGTTTGTGAATGGTAAGGTGTAGCTACTCAGTGAGTAATGCCATATTTCTTCAACAAGCCATCGAACAACTTGTTGCAAAAATGACTTCCGCCATCACTAATGACCGATCTCGGTATTCCAAACCTACTAGAGATATTATCCTTCACAAATTTCACAACAATGTTAGCATCATTAGTATGGGTTGGTATAGCCTTAACCCATTTTGACACATAATCAACCACAACAAGTATATATTCAAAACCATTTGAAATAGGAAGGGACCCATGAAATCAATGCCCCAAAATCAAATAATTCCACAACTAAATTATAATTTTGAGGCATTTCATTTTTCTTTCCTATGGTCCCATTTCGTTGACATTTATCACATTTTATAAAGAAATTATGAACATCTTTAAAGAGAGAAGGCCAAAAGAAACCTGCTTGAAGCACTTTATGAGCTGTTTTTTTACCACCGAAATGCCCTTCACATTGCAACTCATGGCAAAAAGTGAGTATACTCTGTTACTCCTCCTCAGGAATGCATCTCGTGATGATTTGGTCTGAACAATATTTGAACAAGTACGGTTCATCCCAAAAATAATTCTTGCACAATGACAAAAAATGTTTCCAGTTTTGAAAGTTCATGTCAAGTTTCAAGATGCCACAAGCCAAATAGTTAACAATATCAGCATACAATGGCTCGTGTCGAACAATAAATAAATTTTCATCAGGAAAAGTTTCTACAATAGCCTTTTTGGAGGACAAAGTGTCAAAGCGGGAAATTAATCTAGACAAATGATTAGCAATTGAGTTCTCACTCCCTTTTTTGTCTCGAATTTCTAGGTTGAACTCTTGCAACAAAAGAACCCATCTTATAAGCCTAGGTTTTGCATTTGGTTTGGTTAAAAGATATCTTGGAGCTGCATGATCTGAATGCATAATAACTTTAAACCCTAACAAATAAGATCTAAATTTATCCAAAGAAAATACAACAGTTAAAAGCTCATTTTCAATAGTAGAATAATTCACTTGAGCTTCATCTAGGGTCCTACTAGCATAGTAGATAACATGTAAAGCTTTGTTAGCCCTTTGCCTTAGTACAATCCCTATTGTATAATCACTGGCATCACACATGATTTCAAATGGTAAAAACCAATTTAGTGCCATGATTACAGGGGTCGTGGTCAATTTCTCCTTCAGAGTATTGAAAGCATTAAGGCATTTATCATTAAAATTAAACTCAATATCTTTGGCAAACAAGTTAGTTAAAGGGCATGCAATTTTAGAAAAATCTTTAATAACACGTCTATAAAACCCAACATGCCCAAGAAAGCTTCTAATACCCTTAATCGAAGTCGGTGGGGGTAATTTAGCAATATAATTAATCTTAGCCTTGTCTACCTCAATTCCTTTACTTGAGACCATATGGCCTAACACAATACCCTGCTTAACCATAAAATGACTTTTTTCCCAACTAAGAATAAGATTACTCTCGATACATCTCTTAAGCACATGTGACAAGTTATTTAAACATGCATCTAAGGAGGTCCCAAACACTAAAAAATCATCCATAAATACCTCAATACACTCCTCTAGCATATCAGAAAAGATAGAAAACATGCACCTTTGAAAAGTGGCAGGGGCATTGCACAATCCGAATGACATCCATCTAAAAGCAAATGTGTTAAAGGGACAGGTAAAAGTTGTTTTCTCTTGGTCTTCTGGTGCGATTGGGACTTAATAAGAACCTGAAAGACCATCAAGAAAACAATAGTAAGCATGTCCAGATAATTTTTCTAGGATCTGATCAACAAACAGTAGTGGAAAGTGATCCTTTTTTATAGCTAAATGAAGTTTCCTATAATCAATGCACATTCACCAACCCGTCGAAGTCCTATTTGGCACTAATTCCCGTCTATCATTTTTAACAACAGTAATTCCTAACTTTTTTGGGACTACATGGATCGGACTCACCCACTTACTATCAGAAATAGGATAAATTATCCCCTCATCTAAAAGCTTCTGGACGTCCTTTTTGACCACTTCTTGCATGTTAGGATTAGGCCTCCTTTGAGTGTCTTTAACCGCTTTGGCATTGTCTTCTAAAATAATTTTATGCATGCACATTGTAGGACTAATGCCTTTAATATCTGATATTCCCTACCCAATGGCTTTCCTAAGTCTCCTTAACTCCCTTATGATAAATTTTTCTTCACTAGGGAAAAGGGCTACAGCTATGATAATTGGGTACGTATTTCCTTCTCCTAGAAAAGCATACTTAAGTGTGGAAGGGAGTTCTTTCAACTCTAATGTAGGGGGTTCACATTTAGTCTCCCTCTCCTTATACGAGAGGAAAGTCTCTTTCTCTAGTAAAATGTCTTCATCCAACTCATTTACACTCAAAGCTACTCCTAACTTATCTTCCTCTTCCTGCCAATAAAAATCACAAACTTGTTGTGCCATTAACCACGACCTTTTCGTTGCTTCCATACCTTCTTTTTGATGAAGTTAACTCTTTGAAGAAGTTGGCATAAGAAGGCATATTCCTGATTACATCAAATAAATGTAAGTTAATTTCTACTTTAGAGAACATTTTAAAGATGTCAGAAAATTCCTTATCCTTTTTATTCTCCCTTAGGTGACCAGGAAAGGGAATTAGAGGTTTGTATGGCTCCTTTACATTATGAAATTTGGGGCCCAAAAAGGATAATTTTTCTCCATTTAACAAGCCAGGCTCTTCTTCATTTTGCTTAGCTTTCTGTATCCCAGCTTCTAAATATTTCGTTTTATCTTCCTTGTCCATCTTATCATCTAAAATGTAAGAATTTAATTTATTAGTTGCTACCTCAACTTTGTTATCATATACCTTACCACTTCGAAGCACTGTGACAGCTTTAGCTTGCTTCGGTTGATTAGGTAGCTTTCCTTTCTTGTTTTCTTGCACTGCCTTAGCAATTTGCCCAACTTGAATTTGTAACCTTTTCAAGGATGCTTCAATAGAATCCACCCTTCTGTCTATCTTCTCAGTCTTATCATGGGTGGTAGCTATGAAGCTTTGTAACGTCTCCTCCAAAGAAGGCCTATGTGGTACTATTGCCGGTCCAGTTTGGCCTTGAGAAGGGTATATGGACTGATTGCTGAGATTATGATATTGGGCATGTGGAATCCTTTATTATTGAGGTTGGCTTTGATCATTATTCCTCCATGCAAAATTGGGATGATTCCTCCAGCCTGGGTTGTATATGTTAGAATAGGGATTGTTTTGCACCCTTATTTGAAAAGCAATTCATTGCACTTGCTTTCTCCATTTCATTTCCTGTAGAAACATCGAGAGAAGGACAAGTGTTAGCTCTATGGCCATAAATACTACAAATGCCACATACCTCGTTTGTAGGCGCATTCCTATTATTGACCAACATCCTAACTTGCTTGGTTAGCTCTATTATCTATGAAGACAGTTCGTTGTCACTAGAAATTTCATTAATTGTCGCCTTTCCTCCCCTCACGCTCTTTTGCTGTGAGTTTACACCGAGCATTTCATATATATTGTATAGCTCATCAGTTGTTCTCTCTCCCATTGCTCCGCCTGCTACATTATCTACCATGCACTGATATTGTTGAGATAGCCCATCATAAAACGCTTGAGTCACTACTGGAAGTGGAAATCCATGATGAGAACACTGTAGTAGTAACATTTTGAATCTATCCCAAGCTTCATAGAAAGTCTCATAATCTTTCTAATAGAAATTTTGAATTTCTGCTCTAAGCTCTCTTGTTTTCTGGTGGGAGTAGAACTTGCTCATGAATTTGTGGTATACCTCATCCCAGTAGTTAAGAGAGTTAGGGGGCAGTGTCATCAGCCATGCCTTCGCTCTATCCTTCAAGGTAGATGGAAAGCATCGCATTCACTGCTGGTCCTCATCAAGAGAATTCAAAGGAAATGTCCTCACCGTGGAATAAAACTCCCTTATAAAAGTGAGAAGATCTTCGTTAAGTAATATGTAGAATGATGGCAGCATATTGACATGTCTACTTTTCAATTCATAATTTCTTGCTGCTTCCCCTAAAACTATGCAAGAGGTGGTGTTGCCAATGATTGGTCTAGCATAATCTTTCATGGCAAGTGGTCTCTGTGCAACAGCTGCTGGCCTAAGTGGTGGAACTCTTGGCAGATCAAGATTTCCTAGTGGATCAGCCATCACTGGTTGTATTTGATCAACTTCGTCCTCAAATTCCAACTCTTGTTGCCTTGGTATTTCTTCTTTTTTTTCAAATGAATATTCTTCTGACCACTGAGTTCTTGATCTTAAGTTGTACTATCGCTGAGTGGATGATTCGCTTGCTTTGATCTTTTACTAGTGCCTGACATAAAATCGTAATCAATAACTAAAAAGAATGATAAATGCTAACTAAAATGAGGGACTTGAGCTAAAAGTACAGTTTAACTAAATGTAAAAACATTGACAACTATGATAACTAAGAATTTAATCAATCGTGATTCCCAGGCAACAGCGCTAAAAACTTGATATGCTCAAATTAAGTACTCACAAGTACACAAACTAATTGTAGAATGAGAAGACACCCCCGAGGTCGATCTCTTAAGGAACAGTTCGGCTTAACTCTCAACAACCTTAAATTGCCAATGGAAACGCAATGATGCAACTAAACATTCTATTCAGTTTTGATAGTGTGGAGATTAAGTAATGAATATTGAATAAATTCACTACAAGACAAATAAACTTGATTGAATTACTTATGAGATTTAACTAGGCATTTAGTTAGCACATTAGTTGCAATCCTTATCCCCCAATTCCAAGAAGCACAATGAATCAAGATTCCTACAGCTTTCGCCTTAAGTCGCTAATTACCCAAGCTAATGGAGTAATTAACATTCAACCCAATTTTTAGGACAAGTTATAGATGGTTTGTCTAATAACTCACCCTTAAGATATCAATTCTAAATTAAATGGATGGTGGCCAATCATACATTCAACTTAAAACTTCATAAGTATAATTAAAGATGAAAAGAATCAAATATCATTAAAAATTAAAGGGGAAATTCATACATCCTAGTGGCTACTAAATACCTAAAAAAAAGTTTAGCCAAACATGGCTTTAACCATTGTTAAATTAATTCCAAGGTTAAAACTAAACAAACTACAGCAGAAAAGAAGAAGAGAATGGAAATTGAAACTCCCTTGAAATTGATTAGCTTGAACCCCTCTTGGATGGTTGGTTTTCAATCCTCAAAAGCTCCAAGCTTGACAACTTCAATGGTGAATAACCCCCAAACGTAATCCACACTGACGAAGCAAGATAGGATGGCTTCCAAGATCTCTTCCACCACCCAAATCTCCAAGAAAACAATGCAAAAGTGTAGAAATTTCCGAACTCCAAAATTAGCCCCCAAAAACATCTTTTAAACCCTAAGAAATCTAGGATGAGTTATACTCTAATTGGGACTCTCTTTTCTACTTAAAAAGGTAATAAACAATCATAACTTTAATCCTTAACCAATCAAAATTAGAGTCTTCAAAATAGGCCCACACTTTAGAAACTAAGAGTTCCATACGCATAAAGTTTCAAAATTCCAAAAATCCACCCGGGCGTGTAGATCCACACTCTCGTGTAAATTTGTTGTGCCTTTCTTCATGTCAACATCTACACTCCCGTGTCAGAATGCCTTCCGTGTGGATGTACACTCCCAAGCTTTAAATCCACACTCCCGTGTTAGAATAATGAGAGTGTCAATCCATACTCCTATATAGATTTGTTTTCCATCCAAATGCTCAAATCCTCCAATTAGTACAAAACTTCTTATTTCTCCTTGATTTTTCCTACATCAAAAGATAACACTAAATTACACATTTTCCCAATAATAAACACAAATCAAGGGCATAAAACACACAACCTAATCTAGAAAACACTATAAAATATGAACTGATCAGAAATCTTTAAGATGATATTTAAGGCTCCACTTCAGGTTAGTACATATTTCATGTTTATTCCTAAACTCATACCATTTGCATCTTTGAAATGACGGTTGTTATGTTTTAAGATGATGATTGGCATGATTTTGATGTTGGAAATGATAATAATGATGATTTATGAGTATTAGGTATGTCTATGAATTTAATCTAATTTTTTGTAAACTATTGTATTTTGTGATATTGCTAGAATTCTGTGGAACAATCTTGATTCCTTTATACATAACTTATGTAATAGAACTAAGATTTGCATCAAACTATATATATAACACTAAAAGTTTCATGAAGAATATGGATTCGAATTCTGATCGTAAATAGGCTAAAAATGAGCTACAAAAATTGGACATGGAATTGTTTATAAAATCCGGGGCATATTTTTCTGCGAACAACTCATGGTTTTTGAACTATAACACATGGTAGAAAATTCGGATTTGTGTGATTCTTATTACATATGAAAGCTAAGATATTAAACTAAAAATGAGTAGAAGACCATGAAGTATAATTCAATCCAGAAGTGGATAAAAAATGCAATCCAAAAACAGGGCAAAAATCTACCAATAAGTAAAGCTTAGAAATTTGGCCTCTTAAATAATATATATATATATATATATATATTGAATTGTTGGAATTTTCCTTTTTTTGCTTTAGTTATATATATTACATAAGATTTGTAAGTTCCAGAAAAGTAAGTTTTGACTTGATACATACCATAAAGAGGTATGAACATACAAAGAATTCTCTTATACATGCAACTTAAACTTAGTAAACATGATGGAAAGTAACATGGATATAATATTTTGAGATAAGAAATGAGTATATATAATTTAATTTCATGATAATGTGGTATATCGAGACATGCATATATATAGGAGTGTTGAGAATGATTGTGTTCACATCAAGAAATAAAGGATAATATTAAATCAATTTTTGGCATGTTGTTTGATTGTGGTAGGCTTAAAAATAATATGTTATTGCTAGAAATCTTGTTTAGGAAGCTTCTTGAGATTTAATTAAGTTAGATTGATGGTATAAATATTGTAATTATTGTTAGCATGCCTGTGGACTGGATTATTATAATTATGAAGAATATATATTGGCTTATGATATTAAATATTTGCATGATGGTGAATAATTTTGTTATAGCATATTGTTTGAATTAATCTTAAGATTTAAGTTGATTATTTGACATGAGTATTAGAGATGTCATGATTATGAAATTTTATGCCATGATGGCTATATGTGGTTAAACATGGTATTATTTGTGGAAATTGGCATATTGATGGCACCATGGATATTTCGTTACGGTTTATGAACAAGGTGAGTTCTTCTCTTGTAATAATCACTTAATGAGGAAAGAATATAGGTTATACCTAAAATTTGTCATGTTTTGATATTGTTGGATAACTAGTATGTATTATGCCAATAAGCTTGTGACTGTTGATAGGTGTGGCTAATACTAGTTAGCTTTAGAACCTTGCATGTGTTATGACTTGTACATGATTAAATACTTGAATGTCTTATATGATGATAGTTTGACTTTCTTGATATTTTTCCATGATCAATGTTATGTACATGCTCTTATGAATGGTTGTAGATGGAATACATGGAAATGAGACATAATGGTATGTGACACATGAATATGGAACAAGACAAGGCTATGGACTAATATATTAAAAGGAATATGAAATGTATATTTGCCTATTTCTCTTTATAAGGACTAGGTTTAGGATAGATGACATGTCATTAAGGGCCTTTTACAGTACCATAGGAATTATTATACGATTTTTACTTTGGGCAAGTTGGCTTAAGCTCTGAAAACGCCCTTGACTCAAGCTTGCAATGAGCACAAGTATAGACTGACATAAAAGGGTGAATAGGGTGGCTTAAACTCAGAGAGCACTTATATTCATAACCCGTTATCTAGTTAGTCCGGGTATTGAGTAAATGAGCTAATAAATAAAGAGGTAATACATGAAACAATATATAAAAATTATAGAATGAGGATACAAAATGCATATTTCATGTTATCTACATTATATAGATGTAGAATATGGAATTAGATATAAGGTTTATGAAACCGAAAAGTAAAAATTTAGTTATTTATATAAGTAATAAAACCAGTGAGTTTATCAATATGGTATATGATATGCCTATAAATCTATGACATGTTAATGTGATTGTATGATGTTGTTTAAGTTCACATGAGTAAAATATGTGTCATACATGTATATAGAAAGTGATATGCTTTGTTATATGGGCAAAGATGATGTTTATGTTGCCACAAGCCAAGTACAATTATTGTCATTACTCGATTGCTATGTGCACATGTAGACATAAGAATTGATTCCTAATATGAAGAGGTGATATGACTTTATGAAGTGAATATATATAGAAGAACATGAATATTAATCATATTATATGTGTATATAAATATGGTATACCTTGCTATGTATGACTTTATGGAAGTATGCCATGCTAATAATATAGTTAGTGTTAGACCAAGAATATGGTTATGTGTATATGGTTTTTAAATGTTAATGGTTATAAGTTACATATGTTTTAATTATGGTTAACTTTAATAATGATTAGCATGCTTACATTGATTGTTACTTTATGGAGATATGTATACAAATTGAGAATATAAGATAAGTATGTCAAGTATACTTATGTGATTATATGGTACAATTTTTATGTATATATGTTCCATTAAGCTTTCAGTAGATTAGCATATAGATTTTTCTGCATACAGATTTGGAGCCGTATGACGAGTTGACTGATAATTACGCCTAGCTATTAGAGTCAAATCAAATTCAGAGTCAGGTGCTCATGCATTATTTATTATTTTATTTTTCTCATTCTTTTATGGGTAGTTTGAGATATTTAATAAGACTATTGGTTAATTTATATTATTTATTGGGTTTTGCAAACAAATGTAATAATTTGGGTATGGATAGCCCTGATTTTTTATTTTAGTTTTATTTAATAAGTATGATTGCATTATTCGGTTATATGATTGAATGAGAATATATGAGATTGTACTAATTTGATATATGAAATGAAATATAGATAGATGGGATATGTTATGTATGCACAGATTGTGTGACATGATCAGGTTATAATGAGTATCTCTTGTATAGTAATGCTCAATATACTATATGGGAGGGTGTTACACTCTATTCCCAGTTAGGCACTATATGTCTTCAATACTTGTTTAATTTGTTTACTAAATAACTCGAATCCAATTAACTTGAAACTTTATACACTATCAAAACATCGCTTAATGAAAAAAATTAGTGATAATTAATTTGATTTTTAAAATCAAAATAGAGATCAATCACTCTAAAGTCAATAATATACACCAATTCACTTTCCCCCCAATAAGACCATGTGTACATAACAGACCAGCACCACCAAGTTGAGCAACAAGAGTCTCAGCCTTCATGCTTATCTGACCCTAAAATCATGTAAATAACATTGAAATGTTTATAGTGTACGTTCTGGAGTAAGAAAAATATATAAAACTATTATAAAGTCACCATTAATAACAATAAAGCAATTTCACACTAACAATGTTTCAAACAGAACTTGCTGTAGCAGAAAGGAAATTATATTTACATTCATGCACATGTCAATCCAAGAATACCACTAGGCCACGATAGGACTAGCAGAAACTTCTTCGAAAAAGATAATCAGAAATTAAAAAAAAATGTTCATGCATTTGCTTGTCCAGTCTATTAATGCATGATATAACTAAGACAACATAATAATATTAATAATGTCAAGACTATGGTAGCACCACGTACAGAGGCTACACACAACTAATGGGATTAGTAGCCCAGGAGAAATATGCAATGTATGAGACTTTTTTATAATTCGTATATCGCCCTTCTAATTGAAAAGCCATATAACCACCTGAACTCTAGAACCTTTAATTATCATCCCTTTCAAAAAGTTTGGCTAGTGCATGATTACAGAAATCCCAAGGCCCTTTCACAACTCCAAAGGATTGATTCTTGGTAGAAAAAATACTTAAAGAACATATCAGTCTTATCATAATTGCATGCTTCTAGAACAAAACATGTAAAGATTAAACCTTCAAAAATGCAGCTTTCTTGGGATATCAAATATATTCAAAATCTGGATGCAGATCTTGAAATTTAAAAAAAAAAAAAACCTAGCGTGAAATGGAGCAGTGAAATATATACTGGATATAGTTAATTTACTCATTTGTTGATACACTTGTCGCATTGTCTAGTTAGATGAGAAGAAGATGGATAAGACTTAAAGGACTATTTTATATTAACAATGAATGAAGTTCAACGTTCATAAAATTTTGTACTGAGAATAACATGCAAGTCACATTTGATAGAGATAACTTTTCTAGCAACTAGTTAGAATAAACCTTACAGCGTGAGAGAGGAGCAATAAACTATTAAAAACCATTAACTTCATTTTGTTTCTTTTTGCAAATTATTTTCCTAAGACATATTGTCGACCAAATTTTTATATTTCAGTTATGCAAATGAAATTGCTGAGAATATGTTCGGAAAATATCTGAGTTTCACTTCATACGAGAAAAAACAAAAAGCAAATCTTTTAAAAAGAGAGAGAAAGACATATGTTACTAATAAATAACTGTCATTTTTGTTTCACTTCATTTTTATTTTCTGTTTCGTAAAAAGTTTTCTTTGATGTTATCTATAAATTGGCTCTTGTAACTTTATACACCTAACACTTTTTCTTATATATATATATATATATATATATATATATATATATATATATATATATTTACCTTTTTTAATGCAGAAAAGATATATATATATTTTTTTTATAAAAAATTATCTTTTATTATAAAAATTAATGTTACTTTATAAGTGAAAAGACATTAAAAGTATATGATGGGGAATACATGAGTAGGTGTTGACTGTTGATAGCATTTTATTTTATATGAATGGAATAAAACAAAAAGAAAGTCTTTACTCCTCAAAGAAGTAACTATTTTCAAGACTAAACAGGCCCAAAATAAAAAATAAAAAAAAAAAGTAATTAGTCTGCTTTCCGGTGATTGCAATTACTCATTGTCACGAAGTAGTAGTAATCACATCCCCGAACGTGGGATCACAAATTTATGTTTTCTTTTCAATTAAGACGATTCAATATTTTTGTATCCCCAACCAAATAGACAAGAAAAATTGAGTGAGATTGTAAAAAAAAAAAAAAAGGATTAACAACATTTTGAAGTGATCTAGTATCCAAGATGAGGAAAATTTTGTAGAAATAATTCAATAAACGCAATTTCTAAATAGAAACAGAAGAACTTGAGATCGCATGTAATTTCTCTTCATTAAAGCCAATTCATCCATTACTTTAGCCAATTACAAGAAATAAAGAAAAATCGAATTGAATTAAAAAAAAAAAAAAGCAATTGAAACTGATTATAAAAATCAATTGTAAATAAAGATAAAAAGGTAACGAAGATCACTTACTAATCTGGAAAGCTGCGAGTGAGAGATAGTGAAGTGGAATAGAGAGAGAAAAAGAAAAGAGAAATGTGAGATTGATTACATGGCGAGAGAGAGAGAGAAGGAGATGCGATTTGCATGGAAGGTAAATGTGAAGAGCATAAGATTTTGTTACGCCCAATGGCTGCCATACATGCCACCTTAACTGCTTTCATTTTTTCTTCTTTTGTTCAAATAACATTTTATTCCAATATTTGAAATTGGAACACACTTATATTAAACTGTCAGTTTGAAAATTCAAAAGCATTGCTTCAGCAACTTTGGTTTGGAATTGGATTATCTGGATTAGGGATGATGGTAGTCCAGTGTCCAAACTCAATACGACAAATTAGGATGACATCAATATTTGCGTTGTTGTTAACGCCAGCCCAACATTTAATGATTAAGGTCCACCCAACAGAATAACATAAACCCCATGCCCACATTTAAGTTAACAGAATAACATAAAGCCCATACCCACATTTAAGTTAGATGCAAATGTATTGTATGTCTTTTATTTATACAACAACATTCTTTTTAGAGTTTTTGTGGTACACCCAGTGTAAATTATACTAGATATTTTAACATTATTGGATCATCAACTTTTAATATCAACCATTCATTATCAACCGATATGATTAAAAGTTTATAATTCAATAATTTTAAGGCATCCGGTGTAAATTACATCGGGTGCACCATAAAATTACTCTTTTTTTTATTACGATATTAATATTTTACACATGATTTTTTATTAAAAGAAATCCAATAGTTTTTTTTTACGATATTATATTTGATTCTTATATCATGTTATATATAAAAAAATTATATTATATTTTCTGACTCATTAATTATCTTATCTATTATGTTTGTTAATTTATTTACTATATACAAATTATTTTATCTACTATTTTCTTTTTACCATGCCTTCAATAATATTTTTTTATTAAATTATTTTTTATTTCTTTTTAATATTAGTTATATGTTTTTTATATATAAAATATAATTATCTAGTTCTAATAGAACTTAACTTCTAATTAACGAATTATTAATATTATTTACTAATAAATTAAATTATTAAATGAAAAAATAAAACATATTAACTAATACAATCAGGTTGGTTGCGTTGCATGTAATTATTAGATCTTAAACTTTGATAATTCATGTGAAGATTACTAATTTATCCATTATTAATAGTCATATATAAAATAGAGCTAATAAGTATTTTATAATTATTTTGTTCACCCCAAATTACTAAGTTGTTCATTATTAAGAATCGTACATAAAATAGAGGTAGTAAATACTTTTGCGGTTATTTTGTTTATCCCCTTATTTTCCAATCATCTACGTGCGATGTCCGTAATTTTTAGTTACTTTTTAATTATCATGTATTTAAGTCACATTTAATTTAAATATTAATGGTTGTTAATTATATTTTAATTTTATAATTTATATAAAAGTAAATTATATTATACTATGCAAATAAATTTTAAAAAATTAACTCATTCTGTATACGATTAAAATAAATAATTAATTATTAAACTATATAAAAATTATTAAAAAATTATAGCTTCTCAAATAATTTATAAGAATTGTGCTCAATATTTTGAAATCAGTATTATATGTTACGTGCATGGTTATATTTTAGTTTAAACTTATCATTATATAAATTCAATATTTTAATAAAAATCATTATTGTTGTACTTTAAATGACAATATGCTATCATTATTATTTTTACAGTGCTTTTATAATAATTTTTTATTAAATTAATTTTTCTTTCTTTTTAAATATGCATGTGCTCCTATTTCCACTTTTATATATAGTATGATATGATGATTATAATAAAAATTTTTATTAACGTACGTTGAACGTAATTATTTGTAACACCTGCTTACCTTTCTGAATATCAATCAGGTAAGATAGTGTCACTTTTCTCCTATACTAATATTTGTAATTTCATTTATTGTAAAAACACATTAAATATATATACTAAATCTAAATATATGCATTTAAAAATATTTTTAGCATTAGATATTTTATATTACTTCCAAATTTTTAAGTGCACAACATTTATATTTACATTCCTAAAATATTTACAATGGTTCAGACTAAATGCATTCTTAACTACTATTCACAAACAAAAAAAAAAGACCAACCATGTCTGAGTGATTACCGCTGCTTCTCTCCATTTGTGGTGTTCAATGATCTGGCGGCTCTCACTATCTACTCGCCACTACTGCTCCTTGTACTAGTACCTACACGAGAGGAGACAACTCTTGCGCCGAGTAAATTTACTCAGTAGTGCAAACTTTATAGTAACGGTCATATGTAATTAAATTTTAAAAAAATTCCACATAATATTTTCACAAATTAATAACATAATAAAATAAACAAATTATTTACATATGTTTATTATTGGCAGTTATCAAAATATCATGTCATATGCAATCGGAAAATAATTGTAACATTTAAATTGAAACACCTGAATTTTACCTGCTACTATCATAGTGCCCATAAATTAAACCATATAGACCAGATTCTAGGAAACACAAAGGGTAACTATAATAATAAGGCATATAGACTTTAGCTCGTTTATCCGGGCCAAAGCCACATACATTGACTATAGCCATCACATGACCGATATTTCAACCAAAGTAAAACCGCATGGTCAAAGTCAACTAACATGACCAAAGTATAAATCTCTTATCTGTAGTCAAATAACCCTATTGGTATATCAATAAGTATGTTCAGCTCTAGTTTAGGTTAATCCATAGGTTTAGACTATAGCATTCACTCAATTCAACCGTCATTCATTCCAAATATTAATATTTCATTTATTACACATATCTGTCAAATAATGTCATATATTAAATCACACAATATATAAAATAAACATATATCAAATATCTATCACAATCTCATAATAGTAAATCACATGATAGTATCATATATAATTAATATTCTTAAACATATTATTTTAATATTATAAAATTAATTAGTTAAAGTTATGATTGTTGCCATAAAATTTGCACAAAACTGAACTGAACCTTGCTCGCATCTGCCAGTCCTTTGCTCTTATCCGGTCCAAGCACTTGAATTGATGGTTCGCCTAACAAAAATATTTAAATAAATAACAATGTTCGGATAACACTTGTCACGTCTACAATATAGACCCTGATCGTATACGCGTATTACTGTCGTTTGTACCGTAGTACGGAGGTGTACCGACCAGAGTCTAAATACAGACATATGAGTGTGAAAAATTTAATTTAATATGATAATATGATGCTTAATATGAATATTGAGATGATTTGATGAAATGTTACAATTTCGTGTTATACACGTAAATCAAGGCAATAAACTAGGCCGGGAATACAGGATTTTTGCCCAGTGGTAAGAATTTGAGTTAAGCATACCATAATGGGGAGAATAATATTTTAAGGTCATAGGTAAAGTTATATGGAGATATTTGGAGGTTAAGGGTTCCGATTTATATAAATAATGTTCTCGGTATAGATTTGTAGTCCGATATTCCGATTGAGAGTTAGAGATATGCGTTTACTATCGCAATGATACCTAGGTGATCAAAATTGAATTCTAAGATTTTTAAAACTAATAATTTAGAAATCGGACTTCAGATGAATTTTTACG
>CATIWF010138457.1:0-14147 GCA_949630135.1 Balakata baccata
TTTTGCTATTAATTTGATTTAATTTAATCTCTCAATGTAAAAATTTATTCAATTAATTATCATTTATTGATTAATGTGGAATATGGCACTAAATTGGTGGTGTATATGATCGCCTCTCATCGTATTCTCCATGTTTATCAGGTTAATTTCATTTATAATCACTGAATTTTATTTTTATTATAGTAAAATTATATAAAAAAATTTTTGTTAAAAAAAATTAGTGAATTATATTTTTATTTCACTAAAATCACTTCAAGATAATTTTTGGTGACACGTCAGCTACCATGTTATATTTCAATTAACATGTCAGTTTTCTAATTATGTAAATCAGAAAATTAGCTGGAAATAATTTTAATAAAACATAATTGAGTGACTTTTTTGAAAATAGAAAATATTTTATAATTTTAATACAATAAAAATAAAATTCAATAATTATTTATCAGGAGGGTGATAGTGTAATCGAGTTTATGGCTCTTCTTCACGATGATATGATGGGCATTTCTTAGCCACGCATAGTATTTACTTAATTTTTCTCTTTGCTGCTTGTGGGTTTTTCGCTTTTATTATTAAAAAAAGTATTGGTGGTGTATATTTTTACCCTATCTGACTAGGGGTATATACAATATCATCAATAATTGGCAGTAAAAATTATAGTAAATTTTTGTTTGGGTATGTTATGTTCAAGATTAGGTATTGAATTCATAATCTCATCTTTATATGACTATTTCGTAGTAGCTGTAAAAATAATAGTAATTTTATGAAAATGGGTAATGGAATATAATAGGTAAATGTCTTATAAACAATATCTTATAGAATGTAATATTTTCTTAATTTTGATTTAGTGCAAATAAGTTATATAACTTTAAATTATGTGTAATTAGATTTCTTATATATTAAGTTTTTTAAATAAAAACTATAAATCAACGCGATCTGATGAACAATAACTTACTCTATAGATAAAATATAATTCAAAAACTGATTTGTATTAAAGCACTTCGGAAAATATAATATAATATAATATAATAAAAGAAATTGGGGTGGAGAACTGAAAGTAGTAGTTGCATGATTTACACAGAAGTGGTCCACTGATGATGGGAACAACATCATGTTCTACATGAACAGCCTTTAACATAAAATATTTTAATAGAGAAAGGTATCCCTGACTGATCTGTTCAACTTCTTATCCTGTCTCTAACCCAACATAAGATCTCCTTTTTGATAACATGTAAATGGTAAGTAGTTTGGTATTAAATTAAAAATTATTAAAATATAACTGAGTCACTAATAGTAATTACAATAATTAATAGATATAAGACACACAAAATCACCTGTAATTATTCATTTTTATCATTTTGCTCTTCTAAAACTACTTTTAGAACCTATTTGGTATTGCATCGGGAAAAAGACATTTTCAGAAAAAAAAAATTATATTTTTAAATTTTTTTATTTTTGAAAACTGCTTTAGATAGAAACATATAAAAATAAATATTTTTTCGAAAAATATGTTTGAAAAAAATAGTTTATAAAAAATTTAAAAAATTATTTAATTAAATTAAAAAAATTCAAAACTTATTGGAGACTTAAAAATAATTTCAAACACTCTCTTAGTTTATTTTATCTTTCCTACTCCGTTTTTTATCTTATATTACTGCTAGTAATTAAAGAAGAAGTAACTTTTCTCTACTTAGTATTAACGTGACAATTAAGGTAATATAAAAAAAATATGTATAGCACGTGAAATGAAAGATGAACAATATGAAACAAATATTATTTCTTTTCAAATTACTAGGTGATAACGTGTAATAAAAGGGTAAAGTGGACTTAAAAATGAGTTTAAAGGACATAATGCAAAAATAAACATTTTACAATGTTAATTGGGTATATTTTATGCCTAATTATTAACAGGCTAAATTGCATAAAAGAATCTAAATTTTACAATTTTTCACAATTATATTTAATTTTAAAGAAAATTGAATTTAATTATATGAACTTCCAATTTTGCAACAAGTCTAGCCTCGGTGACAATGGGCCTCACTCTGATCTTAGTTGGTGCTGACGTGGAAAGTCTAATAAAATATAAAAAAATAATTATCAATAACTTCTAATGCTGGCATGTAAAAAAAGCTACATAGATCAAAGACATTATACGACACTGTTTCAATATACCCTAAATTCATTCTCACAAACAAAAAAATGACATCGTTTCTTCAGTTGGGTTATTTTTATCCCTATTTCATACATCCCTCATTCCCCATTGCAACTTCCTTTTAAGCTCCTTTTTCTTCCTTCCTTTGCAAAGACTTAATTTCACCTTCTTATTTCTCTCTTTTCCATTTACACTATGATCTCCCACTTTCTATTAGTTAAATTGAGAAATCATCATATATATTAGATGCTTTGTTGTCCCACCCTTTTTTTTCTTAAAAAAAAGAATTAGATCTAGGTTATAGACTTCACTGTCGAAGGAGCTCAAATTTGGTGTTATTGTTAGTTGTTGACACATATCTATTTGAAGAACTCATCAAGTGTTAGTTGATGTGTTTAAGATTGTCAAGTTAGAAGTCTGCGTGTCCAAGTCCAGATGAGCTAGACAATTGGCTGGCATTTAGCTAGAGAGCTAGTTAGCACCAATAAGGAGTGTTAAGAGCAATGTTTAGGACTGCTTTCTTAGCTCTAGCTATCATATCTTTACTTTCATTAGATGATTAAGCTTTATTTCTTGTTAATTGATTCAAATCAGTACAGATTCTTAGGATTCAGTTGGTTGTTTCTATTTTTATATTCCATGATTCGAGGACCTTAATTTTAGTAATTTATTTTTTATCCTTGTATTTAAGTTGTAGTCTTTATTTAGCAATATAATTTTATCAGAGTTTTTCTTCTCCATTTTCTCTTCTTTTCTCTCATTTGTGTATTATAAAACTAACAGTTGGTATTAGAGCCCTCTTATTGAAGGGGCCTGTGATTGCCTTATTTCCATGGAATTCGAAACAAGTTTTTTTGCCATTACACCATCAGTTTTTTATGAATCTAATTATCAAATGTGGGTAGTACATATAGAGACATATCTGAAGGCTTTGGATCTCTAGGAAGCTATAAAATAGGATTATATAGATCTTGTGCTTCTAGTAAATTCCACAATAGCTCAGCTAATGGCTTTTAAGGAGAAGAAAACAAGTATTGTTTGCAACTATCAGTCCTACAATATTCACCAGAATTGTGTCCCTAAAGTCAACAAAAGAAATATGGGATTACCTAAAGAAGGAGTATGAAGGTGATGAGAGAATAAAGAACATGCAAGTGCTGAACCTCATTAGGGAATTTGAACTATAAAAGATGAAGGAGTCTGAATCCATTAAAGACTATTCAGAAAAGTTTCTTAGAATAGCTAATAAGGTCAGACTACTTGGAGCTGAGTTCAAGGATTCAAGGATGGTTGAGAAAATCTTGGTTACAATCCCTACAAGATATGAGGCCATAATCTTAGCCTTGGATAACACTAAAGATTTATCAAGGATTTCTTTGGCAGAGCTGCTAAATGCTCTTCAAGCATAAGAGCAAATGAGGCTAATGAGAAAAGCCTTAGTAGTTGAAAGAGCCCTTATTGTCAAATATCAAAGTGCTAATAGAAACAAGTGGAAGCACAAAAAGAATTATGGTGAAAGCAATGACACTAGTTCTGGATCAGATGCCAAAGAAAAGAAAGATGGTAAAAAAAAAGATCTTATCTTCCATGCCAATACTGTAATAGGAAAGGACACCCACCTTCCTAGTATTGGAGAGGACCATATGCTAAATGCACAAGTGTCAATAAATAGGGCATGAAGCCATCATCTACAATTTAAGTAATCAACAGCCTGAAGAAGAACCTAGGGCTACTGACCAAGAGGAGGAAGATCATTTTTTATTGCTACTTGCTTCAATAGTCTTGACTCACCAAATTGTTGGTTGATAGACAGCAGCTGCATAAATCATATGACCTATAACAAGAAGTTTTTCATTAAATTGAATGAAGCAAGCTCATCAAAGGTCAAAGTTGGAAATGACACCTATATAGCAGTAACATGTATAGGTATTGTTGCAATTCCAACTTCCTCAGGTACAAAATTAATCTCAAATGTATTATTTTTTCTTAATATTAATCAAAATTTGTTAAGTGTGGGCCAACTAATCTAGAAGGGATATAAAGTATTGTTTTAGAACAGTCAATATTTGATTAAAAAAGTGTTATAGGCAAATATGTTGTTAGGGTCAAAATGCAAAGAAAGAGTTTTGCACTCAATCCATTATAAAAGGAGCAGATTACTTTCTCTATGAATAACGACTATGAAAAAGAGAAGTTAAAAAGATCATCTTATAGACTTCAACAGTGAAGATGAAGAAGTAAAATCAAAATAAGAACAAAAAGTTATAATAGAGGATTAGCTCCCTATGATAGAAAAGAATCAAACCTGGGAGCTGGTGAGCAAACCCTCATCAAGAAGTAAAGAAGGACTAGTTTAACAATTCAAAAAGGAAATGATGGAGCTCTTTGAGATGACAAATTTGGGAATGATGAGTTTATTCTTGGGAATGGAAAATAAGCAAAATGATTTTGAGGTTTTCATCTGCCAAGGAGATTAAAAAAGTTTAGGCTTGATGAGTGCAAAGGTATCAACACTCCTATGAACTCAAAAGAGAAGCTCAACAAAAAAGATGGTTCATAAAATTTTGATCAATCAAAATTCAGAAGCATGATTGGTTGCCTCATGTATCTCACTGCAACAAGGCTTGAAATTCTTAATGCAGTGAGTGTTTTATCTAAATTCATGCACTATCCCAGTAGTTTGCACTCAAAGCACCTAAGAGAGTCGCTTGATATGTCAAAAGAGACTCATGACTTTGGAATCAAGTATAGAAGAGGCAAAAAGTTGAAATTGATTGAATATTCAAATAGTGACTGGGGTGGCTCTATGGATGACTCAAAGAGCACTTCAAAATATAAGAAAAACATTGTGATTTTTATGGCTAGTCAAGCTGCTATAGCTACTTCAAGAAATCCAATATTCTATGGGAAGACAAAGCACTTTATCAGGTTTTTCTTCCTTATAGATGTTCAACAAAATAGAGAAGTGAAATTGGCCTTTTGCAAGTCAGGTTGTCAAGTAGCAGACCTATTCACCAAACATTTGCCATTAGCCGAGTTGAAGAGCTTAGAGAAAAGCTTGGTATTTGTAGCTCCTAAACAAGGAGTGTTAGTTGATATGTTTAGGACTACTAAGCTAGAAGTCTGCATATCTAAGTCCAAATGAGCTAGAGAGTTGGCCGACACTTAGCTCGAGAGATAGTTGGCACCAAAGAGGAGTGTTAAGAGCAGTGTTTAGGACTGCTTACCTAGCTTTAGCTATCATATCTTTGCTTTCATTAGATGACTAAGTTTCATTTTTTGTTAACTGATTTAAATCAATACAGATTCTTAGGAATCAATTGATTGTTTCTATTTCTATGTTTTATGATTCTAAGACCTTAATTTCAATAATTTGTTTCTTATCCTTGTATTTAAGTTGCTATAATTTTTCTTTAGCAATATAATTTTATCAGAATTTCTCTTCTCTATTTTCTTTTCTCCTCTTATTTGTGTATTATAAAACTAACAATGTCATTGATCTATGGTGAAGTTGGCAAATGAAGTACGACATTACCATTGAAGGAATTTGGTGGTTTGTGGTGAAAATGGCAAGTGAAATGCCTATATCCGATGAGGTTCAGATGCCTTTATTGGTTGGGTATGGCCGACAATTTCCTTTCTATGGCTCTAATCGTTGCATTAATTAAAGCTTTGAATGAGATCAATTTTGACAAAAGAGGCAAACAAGGTTATGGTTGTGACAGTGAGAGGTTTTGAGAGAGAAAACCAAAGGAGAATGGGTTCTAATGTTGTTTTTGGGTACAACAATGAAAATGGATTTTGTGAGTAATTATGCTTTTGATTTCAATAGTGAGTTTAAGAATTATGGTAGGTATAGAGTGAGGTAGAATATGGAATTTCAAATTAGAAAGAAGGGAAGTGGCAAATGAGGAAGACTCGTGCTAGGTTAAAGATTTTCACCCACATTCACATGATGTCGTTTGTAATTTATCCTATGTGGCATATTTTATTCATGTAGGATTGTCAACTCATTTGATTATATTTAATTAGTTAATCCACATCAACACCGACTAGGATTAGAGTGAAATTTATTGTTACTAAGGCTAAATTTGTTACAAAATTGAAAATTCATTTAATTAAACTCAAATTTTTTTTAATAATTGGATATAATTGTGAGTAGTATAAAATTCATGATTTTTTCAATGTACTTTAGCCTTATTAACAATATATTCAAGGTAGTACATGTATCACATAATTATTTTTAAAATCAGTAGCAGATACTAGTTAGAAATTAAATTTCTATGAACATGGAAAAAAAGAGAAGTAATTTTTTTTTAAAAAAAAAGGGTAACTCAATCCACCCCCAGATTACTAAATCAAGTGTCTATACATTTTTTTTCCCTTTTATGAACAAAAGTCTTCTTCTTTTCACATTCATAACTCCAATCAATTTAAATGCAACTAGAATGTCAAAGATGGACTATGATTTCCAAATTGGAAGGCATATGTTAGGAGTTATTATATTATGCATCTAAGTACACAGCACTAGATGCTCAAAGGATCTATTCGCATATGAAGTAAAAAATCGCTAACTTTTTTATGGGTTCATTATTTTATAGTTATAGATTTATTATTTGCTTTCATGAATCAATTTCATAGTGTTTTGTATGTTGGACTATTTGCTTACCAAGTTCAGATTCATTATTTAATACTATAGATGCATTATTTTATAATTGTATATTCATTACTTTTTTGTGATTTTCTTTCATCTTTTATTGTATATTTGATTATTTGCTTACTAGATTTGGATTCATTATTTAATAACTGTAGATACATTATTTTATAATTGTATATTCATTATTTATTTTTATAAATTTCTTTCATCTTTTCATCAATATTTGATTATTTACTTAATGATATGTGTTTATTTAGTATATATTTTATTGAGTAATTTCAGTGCTTAATATAGGTTTTATTTTGATTTTTTATACTTATTATGTGTAAATTTGTAATTTTAGGTTTGAGGAGGAGTTAGGAGGCGATTAGAAGTATTTTGGGTGTGAATTTGCATAAAAAGGAGTAATTGTATCATCGCAGATGCGATAACCATCACGCACGCAATGCTGGAATGAAGCTTGAAAAATGAAGTTACTGTCGCAAGCGTGATAGTCATCACACACGCAACGCCTTGGACTACAACAACCCGATTAAAAACGCCCAAATAGAGGAAATTGAGTTAGAATTGGATTCTTTGGACCTTTGGGGAGCAATTTTAAGCAATCTAAGTGGGGGAAAGAACTAGGAAGATAAAATTTAACATGAAATAGGAGTCTTGGAGATTTAATGAGGTTTTTCTTCTTCTTCCTTCCTCTCTCTCTCTTCTCTTCTTCTTCTCTTTCCCCTTCTTCTTGGTTGCTGCATTTTTCTTAGGGATTTTTAGTTGGGTTTTTAAGAGCAAGTTGAAGAATTGTTGATGACAGCAATATCCATCTACTAAGAGAAAATGTTTGAGTCTATTTGAAGTTGTTTTTGAGTTTGGCTTGTGAGATTGAAAATCAATTTTCTCACCGTTTGAGCTGTTGCAATTTCTCAGGGAAACAATCATTTTTTTCTCTTTATTTTGCTACAGCAATTTTTTGCTTGAATATTGCTATAGACATGAGCATTGTTATAGTAATGTTAGGCTAATTCCTTTATGGGTGCTTAGTGAGCAAACCCAACTTGTAAAAACCTTGTTTATTTTCTATTTAATAAAAGTTGATTTCCATTTTCAATTTAATTGTTTTTCTTTAATTTTTTATGTGATAATTGCTTAACCATCAATTATTCACCCTTGGAATGAAAATCATATGGTTGAGTTATTAACATCACCTTTAATTTGGCCTCAAAATTGAATTGAACATTGATTAATCCATTGATTTTGTTAGTTAATAACTTGGGTGATTGCCTTGAAATAATAATTCATTGAGCTTCATTGGTTACAGAGAAATGCAAGTTGGGGGATGCGAAACTAAGTACTTCAACATCTTATTTGATAAATTTAGCAGTTTAATTGTCATTTTAGTTCAATCTATAAACTCATCAAAGTTTGATTAGTGTGTTTAGGATCATTTTGTGGTGTTCGGTGGTAAACTTAATTAGTTAGAATTTAAGCTAGCAATTTCTTGAGAGAACGATCTTGGGAGTATATTACCAATCTACAATTAGTTTGTGCACTTGCAAGTTAAATCTTGAGTTTACATCACTTAATAGGTTCAGATTTATTATTTAATAACTGCAGATACATTATTTTATAACTGTAGATATATTATGTTATAATTGTAAATATATTATTTTATAACTTTATTACAGAAATTGCATTTTCAAATGAGATATGTTCATTCATTTACAATCGAACAAAAAATTACAGAAAAACAAATCAAATAGAAACAAAATAAGTAAGAAAATCTTGACAAAAAATAGAAAAATGGAAAGATGAGCTGACAAAGAGTAACAAACAAAATAAGTGAAAAAAACCAACAGAAAAAACTATCAAAACAAATAATTGGAAGAAATAACTGTTAAATTAAAAAAACTACCGTTATTAAAAATAATGTATCTACAGTTATTAAATAATATATCAAAAAAATATAGCCCGTGTGAGCTCACTTAAGGCACCTAACATTATGCATTTAGGTACATAATATAATTTATCCATATGTTAGTCGCAAATTATATTATGGACCTAGGTCCATGGAATATTATGGAACCAGGGTTCATAACATGTGTAAGATGCATTGACAATTTTATAAATAAAACAAACTTAAACATCTATCAAACACACAATAACAATTTCGTAAATATTCATCCGTTTATTAAGAAATATTCATTATTTTATTGAAAAATGTTAATTACGAGTAAAGTAAATATTCATTAGTTTATTACTACAAATATTAAAGAAAATAATATAATATTCATTAAATTAAATACACAATTCATCTTCCTTAAGATGATTTAATGGATTCATACCTACAAATAAAAATAATAATATCAATTAAATTAAATATACAAATAAAGAAATGAACTCTTATTAATAAACTAATGAATATTTTACATATAAATTAATGAATATTTATTAATAAACTAATGAACATTTACTTTATTATTAATGAATTTACATTTTTATAACAAATGAGCATGTCTCAATAAAATAATGAACCTTTTATTTTATTGCTAATGAACTTACAGTTTATAACAAATGAATCTATAATTTATAAGATATAGTTTACTGATAATGAACATACAGTTTATAACAAATAAACATACGATTTATAAGATATAGTTTACAAGAAATAAACTTTTATTAATAAATTACTAAACTTTTATTTTATTCGTAATGAATCTTTCAGTAATAAACAAACTAATGAACATTTATCAAGCAGATGATTAATATTTACAAAATTGTCACCGTACGTTTAATAGCTGTGTAAGTTTGTTTTATTTATAAAATTATCATCGCCTCTTATGCATACGATAGATTTTTGGTTTATAATACTTTATAGACCAGAATTCATGATATAACAATCTATGTTAGTGAGCCTCTTCCAGAAAATATTCCTCGGCTTTGTTATGATTTAGTTGGAGTGTCCCATTTTCGCTAGTTGTTTGTTTTCTTGTAAGCTTAGTTTACCTCTATATACCAAAAAATAAAATAAAAAAATTTAAATTATATGGGGTCTTTCAAATTTGTATATTTTTTTAAATAGAATTTTACACTGTTTACTAACGTTCTATAGTTTTTGTCGACGTCGGCTCTGTATTTTCATTATTAATTTATCTCTTTTTGTTTTTACCTAATTCTTTGTTTTTCTTTTCAAAATGTGAAAATTATTGTGTATTTATCACTTCTTTTTTCATTTAATTGAAAAAATGACTTTTTTCCATTTTTTAAATATAGATTAAGAATTTAATTAACTTATATGATCAACAATTGTTTTTAAACATGCATTTATTTATTTTTAATTATTATTTAATTAAGTTAATTAGGAAAAGAAATATATAAACTTATATTTAATTAACTTAATTACCAAAGTAAATCTTGAGTAAATCTTAATTATCAAAGGAAATATGTAAACTTGTATTTAATTAACTTAATTAAAATTATTTTATTTTGGTAAAATTTTAGCTAGATTTTTTGAAAATTTTTGATAAACTTTCGATAAATCTTAGATAAACCTTTTTAATAAATCTTGAGTATTCATTTGGTAAATTTTTTATAAACATTGGATAAACTTTTAGTAAACTTTAGGAAAATTTCATAAAAACCTTGAGTAATTTTTAGATAAACCTTAGTAAATCTTGAATAAACTTTGTGTAATTTTAACTTTCAATAATTTTCTAGTAAATATTGAATATAATTTGAGTAAATCTTAAGTAAATTTTTTATAAACCTTTTGTAATTTCAATTTTCTTTAGTTTTATGGTAAATTTTGGATAAAATTCAGAGAAATCTTGGGTTATTCTTAGTAAACGTTTGTACAATTTCAACTTTTACTAATTTTCTGATAAACATTGGATCAATTTTTGGTATAACTTGAATAACTTTAACTAAATTTTTGATAAAACGTTTATAATTTCAATTTTTATTATTTTTGTGGTAAATTTTGATTCACGTTCGTAATATTTTTAGGCGCGTCGATGTTTTTTGCAAAAACTTTCATGCGCTCTTTATTTTTGAAAAAAACTCTAAAGGGTAGTATTTTTGTAAATATTTACACATTTTTTTTCCATTTTTGTAAATTACCTATTTTAAATTGTTCCCTTAATTGATTTTTTATCATATTTGTCATTTGAATACTATTTTTAGATCATATTATCATCTCAAAAATCTGAAAAAAGATACAATTAATCATATTTTGCTAATATAGCAGTTATCTTAAGTAATTTATATTTTAACTATTACATCAGTAAATTATAGCTAATTATACCAATTCTAAAATTTTGAATTGACAATATAATATAAAAACAGGTAATTAAAATAAAAAAACTTATTAGATCCTTGAAGGATATATTTTTATTTTTATTATGACATTAATTAATGAATGACAAAAAAGGTACAACTTACATTAAAATAAGTACATTAAAATATTATATTTTAAAATATATATCTAAAATATATTTTTTTAAATAATAATTTTATAAAAAAATATTCTTAAAGAATAAAAATTTAAAAATATATTTTTAAGAATTTCTCAAAAATAGCAACATATTTAAAATAGAAAAAAATTATTATTTATTGATATATATTCATTTTGTTTTAAACTCTAAATTCATTAGCAATAAAGTAAATATTTATTAGTTTATTAATAAAGATTCATTTTATTTTAAACTCTAGGTTCATTAGTAATGAAGTAAAAGTTTATTAGTTTATTGAAATATGTTCATTTATTATAAAATTATAGGTTCATTAGAAATAAAATAAAGATTCATTAGTTTATTGAGATATGTTCATTTATTTTAAATTATAGATTCATTAGTAATAAAGTAAAGTTTCATTTGTTTATTGAGATATGTTCATTTGTTATAAAATTGTAGATTAGGAATAAAATAAATGTTCATTAATTTATTAATAAATGCTCATTTCTTGTAAACTATATATTTATTACCAGTAAATTATAGTTTTATAAACTGTAAGTTTATTTGTTATAAACTATATGTTTATTAATAATAAAATAAAAATTCATTAGTTTTTTGAGATATGTTCATTTGTTATAAAATTGTAAGTTTATTAGAAATAAAAATACATATTCATTAGTTTTTTAAATATAAGTTCATTTGTTATATAATTGTAGATTCATTATCAATAAATTAAAAGTTTATTTGTTATAAACTGTAGGTTTATTGATAATAAAGTAAAAGTTTATTATTTTGTGTATTCGAATAAGAAGTTACAATCCAGTTTTCGCAATATAAATCTATTGATTCCCTTTTTTAAGTAACTCAAAATGTAATAACAAATTGAAACAAATCGTATTAGAAAATAACAAATTGAGACAATTGCACTAGAAACATAAAAAAAAACAGACAACTTGCCGTTAATTGAATGCTAAACAAAGAATAATAGATAAGAGAACGATATATAGGTGAATAATGAAGACAATAATAGAAAATGATTAACATAAATAATAATAAATAGATAATAAAAAAACAATCGTGCTAAAAAAGGAAGAATAGCTTGTCGTTAACTGCCGTTAAATTTTCAAAAATTAAAACAACAACCTCTTGCAATTATTTTAATCGAATGTGTCAATGGACCGAGATCTATAACATAATTTGTCCTAGTACAAAATAGATGATTTTACATCAATTGCTGATTTTTTTTTTCAAAATTACAGACACTTTTATTTTATTTTTTTAATTTTATGTTTTTTTTCCTTCTTTTTCTTCCTCCACGACTTTCTTCTTTTTTTCACTTTGCTTAGTAATGGAGTCGTAAAATATCAAGAATTCGTCGAAGTTGAGGCTTGAATTTCCCACAGAAGATTCGAGCTCCTCTAGGCTGAAACATATGCCAATTCTCTCAACAAGTCAATTCAGCTCCTCGAGGCTTAGAAGGCCATCACCATTTTTTTCAAGCTCTTCGAAAATCCTACGCAGTCTCTGGTGATTAAACAACACATTTTTTCCTTCTTTAAAATTTCCTCTTGTATTATTATTGACTAAAAATTCTGATATCGCTGTGTTTATATATATAGATGAGCGTGGAGGCAACGTACAAAAAAATTACAAGATTAAAATCTTTTCCTTTGTCGTACCGTGATGTTTAGGAATTTTTCAAGAAAATACACAAATAGATCTTATTCTTTCTTTTTTTTTTCCTTGAAAATAACAAGTATTCTTAACTTATTCCTAAAATATATTTGAGGTATCTTCAAGAAATTTTCAAGTAATTTTCAAAATATATATAAGGTATTCTCTAGAAACAAATATATCTAAAGAATTCATAAGAAATTCTCAAGATATATCCAAAATATTCCTAAAATATATCGAACCAATATATATTTAAAATATTTATAAGAATACTGAACTAAGGTATACTAGAATATACCAAATGTGTGCTTTGGAAATATTTTATAGTGATTTTTTAAGTTTAGATATTTTTGTAATATTTTTTAGATATTTTTAATAGTTTGAGAAAAACTTTAAATAGAGGTAGGTATTGTTTGGTAACATCAAATTAGATTATAATATAATTTGACAAAAAAAATAGTTTGATTAATAATCTGTATTTAGTAAAATAGTTTATTTAGAAAAAAGTTAGATTATAATCTCAAAAAAAAAAATTAGTAGAACTAACATAAAAAAAAATACTAATAGCTTATTATTTTTCTTTGCTTTTATACCCTTACATTTTTTATAAAATGACATATTGTAATAATAATATAATTATTAAATCATTTAATATGTATATATATAATAATAATATGTTAGATGATAAAAGTAGATATATTTATTATATTGGAATGAGATATTAATATAATTTTTATAATATATAATATATATATATATTATATAATTTATTTATATTATGAATTTAAATATATTTTTATATAATATTTTTTATTAATAAAAATATTTTTTTATATCATTTTATATTTTTTAACTAATTTTATCAAATAGAGCCTATTATTAACATTTTGGAAACTTTTTTGCATTTTTAAAAAATTTCGTATAATATATCTAAATAATTAAAAACAAAAAATGTATCTGGATCCAAAAGCCCATATACGGGTCCAATCCAAAATGTAGGTTTGTTCTCCACGCAAAAGAGCCCTTCTCTCCGTCTGTGGTAAACTATACGTTTAAACCCTAGCAGTAAAGGCTTTAGACAGTCTCGGAGAGAGGCTACACCTAAAACCTTCATTTCTCTAATCAACAAATGAACTCATGTTTTTCACAGTTTTGATTAAAATTAAACCCCTCTTTCTAAATCTTGCAAATGTCCGCATCTAGATTATCTTCCTGCGTTGCCGTTGTTGCG
>CATIWF010138477.1:0-14076 GCA_949630135.1 Balakata baccata
AAAAAATTAACTTATTAACATATTAAATTAACATAATAAATATGGATAATATTTATTTTGAGAAAAGAAAAAATCACTGAATAGTATGGACGTAGAAAGCCCATAAACATAGATAGAGGGCCGGACTCCATCACAAAATTGAAGGGAATCTTACAAAAATAAGACAAAGATAATTGCAAATAGTGCCCACTTAATTTTTTTCAAAAATGTGCCCGCTGTCCAAAATCGTTTTTTACCGAAGGTTTATCCCAAATTGGTCAAAATTTATCCGAAATGAATGAAATTTGAATTTACAAAAAAATTTTCAAAAATTTACTTAAAATTTATTTAAATTATACTTAATATTTATCTAATATTTACTAAAAAATAATAAAAGTTGAATTTACACGAATTTTATTTAAAGATTTATCAAAATTTATTTAAGAGTTATTCAAAATTTATCCGAGATTTATCACAAATTAATGAAAATTGAATTTGTAAAATTTTTTTTAAATATTTACTTAAAGTTAACTCAAATTATACATAATATTTATCTAATTTTTACTAAAAAAAATAATAAAAGTTCAATTTACACAAAATTTACTTAAAGATTTATCAAGATTTACCCAATGTTTACTACAAATTAATGAAAATTGAATTTATAAAAGATTCTTCAAAAATTTACTTAAAGTTTACTCAAATTATACCAAATATTTATTTAATGTTTACTAAAAAAATAATGAAATGTGAATTTACATAATATTTACTTAAATATTTATCAAGATTTATCCAAGAGTTATCTAATATTTATCGAAGTTTACACAATATTTATCACAAATTAATGAAAATTGAAATTACAAAATATTTATCAAAGATTTACTTAATATTGCTCAAGTTATACCTAACATTTATCCAATGTTCATCAGAAAATTAATGAAAACTAAAGTTACATAAAGTTTATTCAAGAATTATCCAAAATTTACATGAAATTTATCCAAAATTTATTCAGAATTTACAAAGGTTTACTCTAAATTTATTCAATAATCTACCCAAAGTTTATCAAAGTAAATAAGCTCAATTAAGTTAATTAAATACAAATTTTCATATATATTTTTGAAATTAAGATTTTTCTAGGGTTTAATTTGATAATTACATTAATTAAATTCAAGTTTATATTTTTTTCTAATTAAGTTAATTAAAGAATGATTAAAAATAAATAAATAAATGTATAAAGATAAATATTGGCCTTGTAAGTTAATAAAATTATTAATCCATATTTAAAATGTGAAAACTGATAATTTTATATTTTAATTAAATGAAAAATATGTCTAAGTAAACACTGAAATCTTATATTTGAAAAAAAAAAATAGGTAAAAAAAAAATATTGAAAATAAAAATGAAAACACGGGTAGAATTGAAAGAAACTTTACAATGGTAAATGGCGTAAATTACCCAAAATTTGAATATGAATTATCATCAAAGGCCCAATTTTTCCTTTTGAAAACAAAAATAATCTTTTTTCTTTTGAAATAAAAAAGCAAATTCATCTTAATATTAGAAATGTATTGTGTAAATCAAATTGGTGAATTTATTATATTCACTGAACTAATGAAAAATTACTATTTAAAAATATTGTGTTTATGTTAAGTTGCTTCCTGTATATTGAGATGAAGAGTGCTTAATTATTAAATTTTTTGAATTATCTTTTATATTACCTTCTCCATTATATATATAATTTTGAAAGTGTTTTTAAGTTGGTTTCAAAAAGAATAGAGTTTTTTAATATCACGTTTTTCGAGAATGTAATATGCAATTGAGGTTCTTAAGTTTGATGGAGGTGTTAATGTATAATACGATAGGAGTTTCTTGGCCTCGGATAGTATGGACTTAATTTTCTTGTTTCGTGTCTTTGGATTTTTCTTTCCAGCGTAATAAATTATCTTTTTTTGGTGCGAAATTACACATACTAATTCCGCTAGTATCGAATAAGTCTTCGAATTGCGGTAAAACACTCTAATAAAAATTTTAAAGTAGCTGCATTATTAGGGTTTGAACTCGATATCTCTTATTAAATTAAAAAAATTTCGTACAAACTCATCTTTTTGAATTTTTGTTAAGTGTTAAATATTATGTTCAAAACTCAATTGAATTTGAGTAACATTATTTTATTTATAGCATATAGCACTCAATAAAATATGTTGCAAGATGCATCTGTTGTAAATTAGATTAATTGATTAAACACTTGAGCATTATGTTTATAATAAAATTGGGTATTATGATGAGTCAGTTGAAAGCTTTCCTATTAGATCCATTATGCTAATAGCTTTATTGGTAAAAGATTAATCCTTATATATATTCCTTAGCATATAGCAAATTTTTAGAGAGGAGTCTTTTGATTCGTATGATTACATCTGCAAATTAGATTTTGTGGGTTTGAATTTAAAATCAAACTTGAAATTTTTACTAACGGAGAAAGTACTCTTGAATAGATGAGGAATGTAATATAATCCCAAGTGTGGATGACGAGGAGCAATGGGAGGTGGGGCAGCCAAATAGTAAGAGTGATGGGAATTTGTGTCTGCAAAACGCAGCCTGCTGCATTTTGACCCTTTAGTTACCCTAATAAGTGCTGTGCTGCGAACTGCCACACCTTCCTCTTCAGCTTCAGCTAATATATAGGAGAGCATGCAGTCCCTACTTCATGTATTTTCTACATATTCAAATTCCAATTCATGGATATATAGACCTATACACAAGATGGATGGAGTTCCTAACTTCATATTGAGTTTCCCATAAGTTATTCGATTGGTTTCATTTTTTAAAGTTAAATTTTTTTATAAAAAAAAAATGGATTTTAATTGTTTTTTCATCATATTCTGAGTTTCAAATGGGTTCGAGTCAAATTTTAAATTAATCTGAAAATTGATAGATCGACTAACCCAATACAATAATCAATTTTTTTCGAATCAGAATTTATCAAATTAACGGGTTAACTTTTCAATCAGGTTTCCAATTGATTCATAGCTTTCAAGTTTTTTTTTTTACATATATAGATATTAAATTGTATCAAAATAATCAATTTAGGGGTGAGATTGGATGATAATATATAAGGATATCTTTTTTTTTTTAACTATTGGATTCGAATTCTATTTAAAATATTTTTAAAATTTGAAAGCGATCTCTTTATCGGTTAATAAGTCTCTCCAATACAAGTGAGAGTAAGAATAAAGGGAAATATTTAATCTGGTAAAGCTATAAATTGGAAGACATAAATATACAATGTATGAACAAACAACTATGAGTGAAGAAGAATAATATATAATGGCCACAATGGAAACAAAAAGCACAAATTCACCTTATAAAGATTGATCCAAATTAAAACTAAAAGAGAAAATCTTTAAAAAGTGGGGAGAAAGGAAAGAATCATAATTATAAGAAAGGAAGAAATGAAACAAATAAAGACAGGTGGAGGCAAATAGGGCAGCTTAAGGATGAGGTCCAGCTTTGGATGTACAGAGAAAGTACTTTGGCTTCTAGTTATGGAATTTTTCATATCTTCCTCTTATATTAATATCAAAAAAGAAAAAAAAAATTATATTTTTTATATTTTATTTTTCCATTGAAATGTCTTATCAATATTGTTTGTCAGTGCCTCGGCATTTTGGTGTGGGGGGGTCCTTTATGCTCTTTGCCTAATCTTTCTTTTAGACTTAGAGAGTCTCTCTGAAAATGGTAAAAATTCTTTAATGTTTATGTCTATATGGGAGGGTTCTCTGAAGAGAGGAGGAAGGAAAAACGGAAAAAAGAAAGAAAAAGAGACTTACTATAATTAAATCTGAACTCAACAATCTCTTCTTTATCCATTGCCTTATTTGTAAAAGGCCTGGTGTTTCTTTATTTGACTAAAGAAACTCTTCAATATTAGATAATTTTTTCTTGAGGAATATTAGATAATTTTAGGAATATTTTTTTTATCTTTTTTTTTTTTTTTGGAATTTGGAATAGAAATTGAAATGACAACTGTGGACCCATTTTGCAGTTTTATGTATAATTATGCATTTTGATAACATTTTTCCCAAGGAATACTAATTAACTGGGATGAAATATCGCCAGTCAAGAACCGATTCCATGGACCCAACAAATTAAACAATTGATAGGAAAAGGAAAATATATAAATCACTATATACTAAGGGCTAATTAGATTTCATTATATATATATATTAATGTCTAATCCATTTATTTCTTTTAGTCAAATAATTTCAAGAATCATATTAATTATAATAAATGGATATATATATATATCAGAAAAGATTGCACAACAACTAATGAATAATCCTATTAAAAAAAAAGGAAAAATTTATGAAGTCAAGATAAGCTAGGTAGATCTAAAATACTTATTAACTTCTTTTTATTATTATTTTTATCTTACTTTTAATATTATGGGATTCGTATAAAAAAATAGAAGATACATGTCGCTAAAAAATGAAGAAGATAATATATAATTAAAGAAGATAGCATGGTGGGAAGTACTAGCTAGTTTAAATGCTATAAATTGGAGGGCTCAACTCAAGGTTGGAACAGTGAGACCAACTAATTAATCAACTTTGTCTAAGTTCATTTCTTAGCTAATAACCCTTTTCTCTTGTGAATTTTTTTTTCGTTTCTTCTCCTCCTCTATGGAAAGAACGTTGGAACCTCTCATAGTTGGGAGAGTAATTGGAGATGTTATTGATTATTTTCAGCCAACAATAAAAATGTGTGTCACTTACAATAAGAACAAGCAAGTTAACAATGGACATGAGCTTTATCCTTCTGTAATTGCTGCCAAACCTAAGGTTGAGGTTCAAGGAGGTGATTTGAGATCTTTCTTCACACTGGTATTTACAATTCATTCTTCTTAGTTTTCTTTTCTTTTCACTTTAAGATTCAAATCTTCATTGTTTCATTTTCTTCTTCTAACCCTAATTAATATATTGTGTTTTTTTATCAGATCATGATAGACCCAGATGTCCCTGGCCCTAGTGATCCTTACCTAAGAGAGCACCTTCATTGGTATATATGTATTCCAGAAACATTAATATATATTGTCTGTGCTTGTTTTTCATTTAGCTAATTCATTATAAATATAATTCTTGTGTTTACATATTAAAAATGGCCAAGTTAGGGTTTAATAAGACTCCTGCGAAATTGATGAACAAACCCTAATTAACTTCATGGTCTTCAAGGTTCCTGGCTAGCTAGGGTAGTTTATGCTTGTCTTGACTTTGATGATGTTCAAGATGTTTATATACATAATCGTTGCATATTGGTCATGTGCTTAAAGTGTATTGCGTTAAACTAGAAACCTTTATATAATAATATGCATTGAATGGTACTGATCTAGAGATCAAAAGTGTGAAATCTCGAGTATACCGAAAAAATTAAGCTGTATATATAATTATATAATTAAGTAACAAGTTAATTTGTTAAACCTTCGACAGGATAGTGACTGACATTCCAGGGACAACAGATACCACATTTGGTAAAATTCATTGTTCCAACTTTTTCTTTTTTCTAATGGTGATTAAAATTTGAAAGAATGGTTATAAACTGACAGATATTGTTTTATACAATTATAGTATTTTTGTTTTGTGGGTTGGATGATGAACAGGAAGGGAAATAATGAGCTATGAAATTCCAAGGCCAAATATAGGGATCCACAGGTTTGCATTTGTTCTGTTCAAACAAAAACGAAGACAGACAATCATTAATCCACCTTCGGCACGGGATCACTTTAACACCAGAAAGTTTGCTGCTGAAAATGAGCTTGGTCTTCCTGTTGCTGCTGTTTATTTCAATGCTCAAAGAGAAACTGCTGCTAGAAGACGCTAGCTAATTATTTATTTATTAAGCTGCATGCTATTATTAGTATTGATCAATTATATAATTAATAAAACTAGGAAATAAAATTAATGATTCTGCTAATGAGATTTTCTTTTCTATGTCTATGCAACCAAAAGTACACAAACAGTTAAGGCAGAAAGAGAATCACTACTAGACTGCTACTATTACAACTCTTTATCCGATTGTAACTATTTTTTATCTATGTTACTGTACTCTTTTTCTTTTTCTTTTTTTCGTTTGATTGTAATCTCTGTTTGGTTTGTATCAAAAGAGCTGTTTGAAGATCTCTGGATTCTTATGTCGATCGGCCCTAGCTTCTATCAAGTACATTTACAAATGTTTCTGTCTACATTTCAACATGTAAATCATTATGAGTTTCACAATTATTGGCCCATTCCTCCTGCTATAGTACTGTGTATTTTTCTATTTTCGTTTTCCTTTCTGCGAGAAATGTTCACTGATCATCAGTATCCTACTATCCTTGGGATATTCCTTCTTTTCTTTTCTCACATTTTAAGAGCACTCAAATTTTGGAATAATTGTACCAAACTTTTTTCAAAATTTGTTACCAAATTTTTTAAAAATATTACAAGTTGTTACCAAATCAAAATTTTAGTCAACAAAATGATGCGTCAGTATATGAGCGTGTCACGGCAACCACATCAACAATCAACATATCATGTTAGCCAGTCAATATGTCATATCAATTTTTTTTACTAAAATTTTAATTTTTGTACCAAATTGTAACATTATTAAAAGGTTTGATACTAATTTACAGCAAAATAAAAAAATTTGATACTAATTTATAACAATTAAAAAAGTTTGATACCAATTTACAACAAAATAATAAGAGTTTGTCCCATTTGTGCAATTAGTCACTCAAATTTTCAAATGACCGATCAACACTCACCATACTATTATTTCTTGAAGAGAGAAAATTCTTAAAATAATTATAATCCTTTCTTTTTGTGTTTATCTCTCGTTATCTTTTGAGGGTCTTTCTTTTTTTCTTTTTTTTAGCAAATCCGTGTTGAATAATCACTTGAAGAGATAACTCTAATTAGCATTCCCCCAATTTCCTATTCTAACAAATAACAGTCCTATCTCTCTAACATAACACTATTGATTATTTCTTTTCATCCATAGGGGTAAATTTTATTGAAAATTATTATATTTTCAATATTTAATTTTTTTCATGAAAATCACTAAATTTCATTTTTTTCCATAAAAATTATTTTCAGTAATTATCTTACTGGATTGCTGACATAATTTTTATAGTGAAAAAATTACCTTTAAGTGATTTTTATAGAAAAAAAATAAAATTTAATAATTTTTATAGAAAAAAATTAAAAAAATTATTTTACACAAATTATCAAAAGTACAATAATTATCGGTGAAATTAACTCTCATCTATATAGTCTAAGTGGGTTATGGACATGATGTTTCAAAACACTAATTATCGTTAAAGTTCTGTATTGGTTCTAGAAATTTTGATTTTAAATCTAATATACAGGCAGTGACAATTATTAGACAGACAGTGAGGGAATATAGTGGTGGGACGGATGACCATAATCGCGGCGGCCTAGAGTTTAGAGAGATAGTCAGGGTTCGGTAACTAACTAGTACTCTACCAGTGGCCGCCGAAGGATTATGGTGATGGATATGATAGTACTGGAAGTAAGTTTGCGATGGGAATACAAATAAGAGAAACATAATAGTCACATGCATTTTTGCGTATATAATTGAGTAGATAATGCCATGAATATTATGTTATATTAAGTTCTTGGAGGTTTTATACTCTTTTTCTACCGCTCAAATAGCGTTAATTAATGGATGATTTCATTAGTATTTTTATTTATGAAAATTTGAAGAAATTTTGATTTTAAGTCTATACCAATATTAATAGAAATTTATCATTTTTATAGTAAATGTAAAGAGATGATTATCTTTGTTAGGGATGACAATTTTCCTCCGATTTGTGGTACCTGTCCTGCTCCGAACGGGGTGAATTTTTTCATTTAATATATGCCCCGTCCCGCCCTAGCTCCAAAGTTTTTTGTATCAAGGACGGGACGAGGACGGTATATACATTCTCCGATTTAATTCCAACCCCGATAATTTTATTTATATAATTTATATATATTTATACATATAATATTTATTTATATTTTAATATAATTAATAAATTTAAAAATAATAAAATAAGAATATAGCATTTATTTAAAGTAAAAAATATTTTTTGTTTAAAAATTATATAATTAACTAATTAATTAAAATAAAAAAATAATTTTAAATATTGAAAAAAATAAAAAAAAATTATAAAAATCAGGGATCGGTTCGGGGATCTCCGTCCCTGTCAGATGCGGGGATGGGAACAAAAAAAATTTTCCTGTCAAGGATGGGGCAAGAGTTTACGGGATAAAGAAATCTACCATGAATCCACCCCGTTGCCATTCCTAATCTTTGATATATATTTCACTTTCATTGAACTTCATAATAAACTAAAAAACATGATAAATTTTTAGGTGAATCTGCTCTATTAGACAAATCTAATCATATAATAACATACATTTAATTATTTTATTTCACATTCTCATTGTTTGATATGAAGACAATGTATATACATGTCATTATATGATTGAATTGGTTTACAGATAATATGCTATATCCGATCTACTTATTAGAAATTCTCATGTGACAGTTAAACTTTGCTTTCGTAAATCCTAATAGAACATATTAATGATTTAAATTTTAAACCCTAGTAATCCCATGTAAGGAAATGAAGCAATTGTGAATAACACGTACAATTATATCATATGGATATTGTGTCCTACCAGACATAGTCTATGAAGTTATTCATATATAGATTGGATTTAGATTAGAAAAAAGAAAAATCCAAAATTGAAATCTTAACGGCAGAAGATTTCAAACTTTGACAAAAAAAAAAAAAAAGAGAGAGAATTCAAAAGAAAGCACAAATATATATAATTTTTCCAACATAAAAGAAGTCTCCTTGTCATAGACATCAGATTTGTAACTAAACAAACTTCTGTTATATATCTTAATGATGTAATTTGTTGGTGGTTGTTCAGCAGAAGCTGAAGAACGTAAGCTGCTAAGAGAGAGAAAGCATTTGATGATACAGTAGACGGAGATGGATCTGCACATGAAACATCTGCAATCGGTAACAAACAATTAGCAAGAAGTGTACTGCTTGTTGCAGTGAAGTAACTTTCCCAGTAATGGGGAGGCGGGATCCTATTAACCACCTCTAAATCGATTTCAAATAGCTCTTCTTCTTCCTCTTCTTCTGTAACTTCTGGAATTTTTGGACCTCCCCCTTCCTGCAAAGAATCTCTAACGAATGCTGCAGAAGGCATTATTGCTTTCGTTTTGTGGTTTTTTTTTTTCTAGTGGAATCCTCTCTGCCAGTCTCTATATAATATGCAGTGGGCGTTTGTGTATAAAATCATTATATTGAAAGGGTGGTAAGCAAGTAGAACGCCCCTCAACAAATCTACAACTATCAAACAGAATATAAAAATGGTTCTGTTTTCAAAGCAGAAATCTCATGCGTTGCTGACATAATATATATATCTCTGTTTTTCCATTAGTTTCAAGCTATTTCGTTGCCATTTTTTTTTGGGAGTACAGATTTCGTTTCTGATTTTAATTCAACTATAAAACCATGAAGGCAATGTAAAAACAAAATAGAGTTTAAAGTTTTCATGTGTAAAGTTCAAGTTCAAAGTCATAACCTTAAGTGTGAAAATAAATTACATTTGTGAAAGTAATGTACTGAATAAAGCCAAAATGGCTGTTATACTAAATATCATAAATAAACAAATTTTGAGTTTGTAGGAGGAGCTGCTGGTTTTTCTTCCACCAAAACCATGAAAATAAGTCAGCACAACTACACCTAACCACCTCAAGGGAATAAAAAGACAATATGGAGGAAAAAAGGGAAAAGAGAAAACTGATTCTTATAAATATAAAACTGGCAATTTTCTAAAAGGACAACAAATTAAGAACTCTGCATATAAATGAAGATAAGCATAGAACCTAAAGCAAAATTTCACAAAACAGTGAACTTGACTAGAGTTGCAACAACCATCCTAACAAATATTATCATATAGCAAACTCAATTAGAGTTACCACAAACATCATAACAAATCCGTACTTATCTATATGACCTAAAGCACATAGAAATTGAAATATAAGCCTTTTTCATTTTTGCCAACCAACAGAACTGGCCACTGAACATTAAGATTCAATAGCTGTTCAACTCACAATCAGAAAATATTAGCCCTGCTGACCAACAATTTCAAAGTCTTAAAGCCTTGACTGAGATGAGGCCAACCAGCCTGCACATTTGGAAATTTCTGTACCTGATAAGGAAATCTAGGAATGCCGACGCCAAAATAATCTCAAACTAGAATAACAAAGTCTAATCTTCCCTACTTACCAAACCAAACAAGATCAAAAAATATGTCATTGAAACTAACAATGAGAACAAAAATTCAAGCGTATATAGTACAAGCATAAAAAATAACCACATTCACATTTCTTTTTGAGAACTTGCTACATGCATATTACACTTTCAAGAAAGGATCCACACTTAAAAATTAATGGATGGATCCATCTTTTTACTATCACAATCCCTTGCCTCGTGTCTTTTTGCTTACATTCATCACGATGTACAGGGGTTCATAAATTTTTTGCTTAGAGCAGTTTTCATACACTAGTACTATTTGTCATATCATATGAAATAAATAAGCAATATAAAAGTGCTTTCATTTTTTTTCCATATTGAATCTTAAGACAACATATCAGAATCATATAATAAAGCTGCTTAACAGAATGGAAGCCCAATTACTGAAGGACATAATTTTTCTAAGAATTTTTTTCTAAGAATTACATGTTTGGGCAATGGAGTTCACTATTGCACCAGCCAAATCAGCGGATTCTCTTGCTACAATACCTTATTCCTTAAACAGGAGTAGCTCTGGCTAAATATTTATGTAAGCCTGTCTATAGCGCTGAAATTAGCGAACACCTAATTTCTAAGAATATAATTTGATAGTAGACAAGCTAGTATCCAATATAGTAGACAAGCCTGTATCCAGTATCCAATATCCAATATAATTTCATAGTAGACAAGCCAGTATCCACTCGATGGGTGATTCAACTTAAAGCAGTTACTTATACCAAGGCCAAGATCCAATCTATGCAGCAACTCATTTACCTCATCATGAATATCAAATGCTGAGAATATACACAGCCTAACAGTTCCAAAAATATTAAAACGACAGAAACAAAATGTGAAGTAGATTGAACTTAAAAGCCCCTATTCACTAAAGATAAGCATATCAGTATCAGCAGATACTAAATATGAAACACTAAGAGCCATAAGTAGAAGCTAATTTTAGTAAACAAGAAGTTAGAGGCAAACCAAATTATACAAAAAAGAAAATAACTTAGCTCCACATGTATTGACCAAATTGGATATCTGAGTTGAAGCATGGATGCACCGGATATACAAAATTTTATGAATAGCAGCATATTCACTAAAGATAAGCATACCAGTATCAGCAGATACTAAATATGAAACACTAACAGCCATAAGTAGGAGCTAATTTTAGTAAACAAAAAATTAGAGGCACACCAAATTATACAAAAAGAAAATAACTTAACTCCACATGTATTGACCAAACTGGACATCTGAGCGGTAAAGCATGGAAGCATCGGATATAAAAAAATTTATCAGTAGCAGCTTATTCTCATTCAAACTGCAGTATGCTATGATTTAAGATTATATATATATATATATAATGAAAACTACCAGCACATTTGATACACGCAAATCAGACTTTCTCAGATCTGTATCCAAACGAATGTGGGATTTATTTCTGAGCCTAATATGTTCAGTTAAGGTGTAAAATGATTAAAACATGGATTAACATCCAAGATATTGCCAAGCAATAGACAGTATTTTCAAGGGAAGGGAATAAAATCTGCAGCATTTTCAAGATAAGGGATTGAAAATAAATTTTAGCAACCAATTACAATGGCTGCAACAGCACATAAAAATTAAGCAAAAAAACACAAAAACATATGAAGTAAATGCAACGTATATATTAAAAGAAAAAAAATCCTTCAAACAATACGAGACTAGTTTGCTCAGTAACATTTATGTACACCTAATTCATCAAAACATGAGTTTTGCCAGATTAGCGCAGTTCATTTAGTCACTTTCAATCCAAGCTCTCATAGAATGCATAAGATAAAATTGTCAAAAGAAAAGTACATCCACGTGCACTCAAAGAATCCGATCTCTGTTTTAAGTAGTCTGTGTCCGTACAAACTAACACAACTAAATAAAATACATGGTGCGCCAATGTGTAAAAAACTCTTCTAAACACATTAGTATGCGCATTTACAGGTATAATCATCTATACATATATCATATGGCAACAAAATCATGAAACCCCATTTCAACATACACTAGATTGATTATCACCTGTAGACTTAATAAATTATCCGAGCAAAACTACAATATATTTGAACTACAAGACCTAAAAAAAATTCAATATCAATTCCCATGATTTATTGTTCTGACTAAAAAATAACAAGCAACGAAAACAGAGTGTAAATCAAGAAACACGCGTACGAAATCAATCCACGATGTTCTTCTCCTCCATCAGCAACTGATACCATTAAATTCGTGCAAGCCCTAGTTGCCCAAACGACAAAAACCGCAGTGATCACAAATCTCAGTGGCCCGCCCTGAGGCATGAAAAGAGAAATCGCCGATAATATAACCACCGGAAGTAAACAGTAGCCAAGAACGCTGGTACACGTGTGCAGATCCAAATTCCCGTTCCTTCCAGCCAACATATTGAACACCACATATAGAAAAATCGACGATACAACAATCCATCCCAAAATAACGCCAAATTGGATCTTCCCGGCGAGTAATTGAAAAAGGCAAAGTGAGAGGTAGAGGAAGATCGGACCAGACAGATCGGAGTCCTTGTGAACAGTAGGGTTGATGCGGAATGGATTCAGAATGGATTTAGTCTTTCTCCAGATTTGTTCAGGATGGATGCCAAGCTCATCGAGAAGCGGCTCTTCGTCGTCAAAGTTAGCGGCAGCTGATGATGCGGTCGGGCCTCCGCCAATAGGACCGGTGCCGAAAGTGGAGGTGGTGGCTGAACCGATTTCGAATGACATGAAGGGAATTCCGGAGTTTGACGGCCGTGGAGGCTGAAACGGTGCAGTGGGAACCCGGCGTTGCTGAATATTTGAGGCACTAGCGACCGAGGGATTGCCGCTGGCGGGAAAGATTACTGGAGGCACTGTAAATTCTTTTGTCATGGTGTTTAAACACAGAGCAAGCGGAGATTATGAATATGATGTTTCAATATTAGAGATCAGTTCTAGGGGATTTCGTATTTGGAGATCTGAGGAAGAAATGAAGGCAAGGAACAGTGAAAAGGTCCTAAAAAGGTACCAAAAGCAGGGAAAGCCATTACAGAGTGAGTTTTGTAAGGGCATTTTTGACTTTTAGTGGTTGTTATCCGGTCTACCGCGGAAGCGATTGCGGCGGGAGATTCGTCCGATGACGCTTTTCTGGGACATTCAGGTTGGTTAAAATACTATATTGACCTCTTCTTGAAATACGTTTCCGCTTTTTCACCAATTTACGTAAAAATTCACAAGTTCTTTTGTATGATATATGAATAAAAAATAATTGATAAAAATAAATAAATAATAATTATGTGATATAATTATTTATTATAATTAAGATGATAAAAATAATAAAATATAATCAATTATTAATTAAAGTTTTTTTTTACTGAAAATAATAACTAAAAGTTTTTTTGACCGAACAAATAAAAATTAAAAAAAATGTATATATATAATTGTAAATAAAATTAATTAATTTAATATAATATATGTTTAATATAATAAATAATATTATATATTTTTTATTATTTTGAATAAAAAATACTAGTTTAACTTTTATTTATAATATTTTATTATTTGCAACTATAAATAATTTATTGATTAAAAATTAATTGTAAGGAAATAAATATATCATAATTAAAATATATAAAGATAAAATAATGCAATTAGAAAATAAAATTAATCAGTTATTAACTTATTATAGAAAAATTTATAAATGAAGTTTTTTTAATCAACAATTGATTT
>CATIWF010138510.1:0-16866 GCA_949630135.1 Balakata baccata
ATTTACTAAATCATATATTAATACATAATTTAGATTTATTACATGATATAATTACAATAAATTATAAATGTGAAAGATATAATTAGTCTCAATATAGCAATCAAAATCAAAGTATATAATTAACATTTGAAATATGTCATATATCTATATATAACTATCAATATCAAGCTCAAGATACTTAAAAAAAAACCAATAAAAAGCAAGTAAATATAAATTGAAGAAATTAAAATAAATTACTGGTATAAAATCATTTAAATTTAATATATTATAATTTTTTTATAAAAAATCATATAAAACAATTAAAATAAATAATAAAATATATTGATTTACACTTATTATAATAAATTACACATAAATTGGTTTACTAAATCATATATTAATTTAATATATAAACCATACATAATTCCTTGACTATGTTATTTTTTCTCAATTCGCTTTTTAGATTAGTTTTTGGATCTGGTTCCTTCTGTATATTATTTTTTGACCAATTTACCTTCATAACATTTCAAAAATGTAACATATAGCCACTTTATATCGATATGACTGGCAAAAAGTTGACAAAGTTTCAATCCACTTTTCGGCTACCATGTCGGTGTAAATTTGTTACTTGTTACGTTTTTTAAATTTTATAGGAGTAAATTGATTCAAAAATGGCATTTAGGGGACAACCAAGTCCAAAAACTAATTTAGGAGACAAACTGAAAAAAATGAAAAATTCAGAAAGTTATGAGCTAAGCCTTAATTTAATTTATAACATAATATAATTAGAATAAATTAGACTAGAACTCTGCCCACTGCCACTAAATCCTTGACGTGGTCTAAATCCTATGTTACCTCGGTGACGCCTACCCTTTTTATGACCACGAGGTCCCCTCTATCTAAACTACTTATCTATACTCTTAGAATAATCTCTATTGCCAAAGAAAGTCCCTGAAGGTTAAGTACTAAATTGTCCCTCTATTTTATTCTTCTTCTTCTTCTTCTTCTCCTCATCAGAAATAATACCATGTTTCCTTAAATCTACTTCTATCTGCCTAGCTAGATCACAAACTTCCAAAAAATTGTTCTTTCTAGATTGAACTAAAGAAACAAACTCTGGACCAAGATCTGATATTTACCTACTGGTCTTCAATTCCTCAGTATTAAATGCATAAGGAGCGTGCTTGTTGAGCTGTATAAACTGTCTGGTATACTCTACCATTGATATATCACCTCTCACCAGAGTCTCAAATCTCACCTTATATTTCTCTCTGAGACTAAAAAGAATAAAGTAATCCTCAAATCTTGTCCTCAACCGTATCCAGGTCATATCATTTAGAAAAGGCTGTACATAGTCCCTGTACCACTGCAATGCAATACTAGTCATGGAGAATCCAGCCATTTCAATAGATCGTTTATCCGAACATCTCAAATCATAGGCCCTCTTCTCAACCTCATCAAGAAAATCTATGGGATCTCCCTTAATCCCATCAAAATCAACAGGTCTGAGTTTAGTATACTCAAACATTGGGACATTGTCCCTAACAACAGATCTTAATCCACTAGCTCTGGGCGAAGAAGCTTGTGCAGCCGATTGTTAGTGCACTAGGAGCTGCTCTACAGCTCTCTAGACTCCTTCCATGCCAGTCTGTGTGCCAACCATACCGGCAATAAAATCATCAACTGATACTTATCTAGCATCGGGTATCTCATGAACTTTGCCCTGAGTTCGTCAAGTAGCAACTTGAGGTCTACTTCGCCTCCTAGTGCTTTGTACTGGAGCTGTAACTGTGTGAGGAGCAAAAACCCTATCTTGTGCCTCATCAATTGATGTTGCAGCTGCTGTCGGTCTAGTCCTCGGCATATTGAAAATAAACATGTAGATATTAAAAAGATACTACACTACCGATTTACACTGAAACTAGAGTCAAAGATGACATGTAAAAGATTTCTTTAAGTGTTTGAGTAATATGCAAATAAAACATAGAAAGTAAAATAGCAAGAGAAGATTGCACACAAGGATTTATAGAGATTTGGGTCTTAACAAACCCTAGTCCTCTCCCCAATCGCAATTGGGTGTTCTACTATCACAACTTGAGATTACAAGAGAGTTTCCTAGCTAACTCACAACTAGAGAATTTTCCTAGCTCACCCACAAGCTCACACAACAACCAATTCCTTGTATGTTGAATAAGCTCACACACAATCCAAAATAGGAGTTTTTCTCACTAGGATCACTCGTACAACTTATACGCAAGTGTTTAAGGTTAAACTTATACATTTTTTCTTACAATAGAGATGAGAAATAAAATTGCAAAAGTTTTAGCATACTTAAAAATTAAGTTATTGTATTCTATGGCCTTTTGGAGGTCTATTTATAATGTTTACCTTCCAATTAGCTGTTACATATGGTGCCAAAATTATTTCTAACATTCAAAAGATGATTGACTAAAAGTTGTCTGACAGTTATAGTTTTCCAGTTGGGAAATTCATATATCCATTGAAGCCTTACATGTTGTAGCTTTGGATTTGTTATTTTCTTCAACAGCTTTTTAATGGCTAGTCTTAATCGAATTTCTAGTCGGGACAGAAGTTTTCTAGTCATGAAAATATGTTTCTGGTTAGGACAACTTTCTGAAACTTTTGACTTGAAGCTTGGAATGCTTGAATCAAGCACTTCTAGAGGGGGAAATTGTCCTTCAATATTTTACAGATTTCCTTACTAAGCAAATTAAATCCAATTGACTTTAAACTTTGTATACTATTAAAACCAAGGTTATAAAAAATGGCCTTATCAATAAACTAGAGAAGCCAACGGGTTATGGGTTTAAGGTCGAATCGGGGTCAAACCGGTCCATGTAATTTTTTATAAAATATAACATGTCTCATATATAATAAAACTATCATAAAGTCTTTTCGTGTAACTAGTACAGTCATAGGGGTTTCCTCGATCCATTCTACCATTCCACGAATTACTGAAAAAAAAAAAGTTCATCTCAAGATCTAATAAATCAAATAATTCAACAAAACTCTTCAAACTAAGAATAGAGAATAAGTTGTTGAAGATCTTTTCTAGTGTATAAGAATAATATAACATGTCTAATATTCTCTTTTTTATTTTTTTAAAAATCATATTTTATATATTTGTATAACTAAACATTTAATTAATTATTAAATGTAAAGGTAATTTATAACTTGAAAATACAATTAACCAAAAACTTCAAATTGTAAAAGAAAAGTAATATAAAAAAGAAGTAAGAAAAAAATATAAAAATGAGTGAACAATCTCACATAGAAAAAAAGTAAAAATGAAGATAACATGCCATTTTATAAATAAGGGTGAATTAATTATTTAAAAACATATTCATTTTGACCAATTTGATTAGTTTATAGTTAACTCATCTAGTTTTGGAGTCAATTTTTTGGTTGAACTGGTTGAATTGGCTAGATTGGACCAAATTTAATAATTAAAATTTTTTTGCAAAAAATTAAAAAAAAAACTAGAAAAACCAACTGGTTTCCAGTTTTTCAGTTGAACCAGCCGGGTCGCCGGTTTTTCTACCAAGTTGTTTTTCCCCTGGTTTTAGTGGTACAAACCGTCCGGCCTAAGGGCCGGTTCCCAGTTTTTCTTGTTGAATCGGCCAGATTAGTTTTTTCAAACATGAACAACACTAGATGAAGACATTAGTAGCATTTAATTTGATTATCAAGATCAAAATAGAGATCAATCATCCTAAGGTCAATACATTTCACATGCCTGTCCTTGGCCGTTTAGTCCTATTTTTGAAACTTTTCCTATGTTTTTAGGCATTTTATAACAGTTCAAACCATAAAAATTACAATTAGACTCTTGTACGACGACGTTTGAATATTAAACACATTAATAGAGAGTGAAATAGGTCAAAAAACATAATTTTTAGAAACTATAAATCCTCATTAAGATATGAAACTTCAAAAATTCATAGAAAATCACCTATTCATAAAAAAAAAAATATACAAAAATACTCGTTGAAAATCTTATGACAAGAGTTTTCCAATCATACCAAGTTCATGCCATGAAACAGAAGATAAAAATTCCAAAAAATTGAAAGAAATCCTAATTTTTAAGGAATTTTTCATATATAATGACATAATTGACATTTTAATAACGAATTCATGCACAAAGACACGATTTCATACTTTGATACCAATGTAATCATAAATGGCAGCAGAAACTTACTTATTGGAGAGAAAATTTCATATTTTCAATGCAATGGGTAGACCGATTACTAGAGTCCAAGCAAGTTCCACAATGCGAATATCTTCGAATCAACTCTTGGATTAAGAAGGAATTAAGATAAAAAAGAGAATAAAAATTCTATAATTTTTATTCACATTGGTTATTTTCTGTAAGTGGGAAGAAGTTATATATTTTTTCTCAACTTTTTTTTTTTTTTATACATAATTAGCATATTAGGCCTTGGGTAGAGTCAAACCCACATGAGCAGTCCAAACCCATAGTCCAATAGCTTTCACTATTTTTTTATCAATGAGATATTGTTGTGAATTTCTTTTTTATTTCAAAATTATTTCTAATAAATTAATAATATTCCAAATCTCCCTTAACCCTTAAAAATGCAAAAAATCAATTTTTTAATTTCAAATTACTATTATTATTATTATTATGCGTTAAATTATTTATAAAAAATAATTTTTAGTTTATACCAATCTAATTAAATATTATAATGTATAATATTTTTCTTTTTAATAATAAATACGTTATGTTAAAAAATTTAAATTATCATATATATAAAAAAAGAGAGTACTATTAACTTTTTTTATTGTTTGTTAACTTTTAAAATAACCAATATTATTTTTTTTAATTTTTAAGCATATAGTGAAATTGATTTTATATACTTAATTAATAATAAATTTTCAATATTGAATAAAGGATAAAATTAGAAATTAATTGTTAAATTTATAAATTATGATCATTTAACCAAATATGAATATAAGAGAAATTATATTATCAACCAATAAATTTTATAATCAAATGAAATAATAAAATTATCAAAATTCATAAATCTTATGATTTATAAATTTTATAAAGTGTATAAATTTTAAAATTTTGCAATGAAAATGTGCCTCAATATGTTATGCAAGTGAAGTAAGAGTATAAAAAAGGGAAAAAAAAAACAAAGCATTTCTCCTACTCAAAATCAGGTAATCGAGTTTTCCCTTATATTCACCAATTCAATTGTGTCGATGTTCCTGTCAGTGGTGGAAAAAATCAGCAGAGAAAGGCCGACGAGAAATGAGACTTGTTCCAATGATAGCAAGAGCTCTCAAAAGCCAAAGCAGAAAGCAATTGTCGCCGACGCTGCTCTTCACCACACTCTCACGCTCCTTCTCGCGTCTTTACTCACAATCTCACCGGTTCTTTCATATATCACTCTCTCCTTTTTTTCTCCTCTTCCTTTTTCTACATCGGCGATCAAATTTCTTAGTTGATTTTTTTTTTTTTTAATTTTTCTCTTGCAACAATTATACAATGAAGCAAACCTTCTTTTGGCATTGCGTTTGATATCGATGGCGTCATTGTTCGAGGCGAATCTCCTATCGGCGGTTCTCCTCAGGCTCTCAAACGCTTATATGACCCTACCGGTACACTATATATTACACATTTCCTATGCGATTGTGCACTTACCTTTCTATGTGGATCTCTATTATTTATGTTTTTGTTTCTGGGGAATATTGCAAGATTAGGCTTTATATTGCATATGTTTAGCTTCTTGAAGTAACTGAAGAATCAACCTCAGTAAGCGATCCACACGGAGTTTTCCGATTCCGTTAGCTGTGTTTATTTTTCTGTTTAAAATGTATTCTATGTGATGGCCATTCACTGCATGTTGATTTTTCTCATGATTTTCTAATTATGTGGACAGGTACATTAAAAATCCCTTACATTTTCTTGACGAACGGTAAGAGTTTTCTTATTTTTTATCTTATTGTTGATATGAATCGGCCAACTTGTAACAATATATAAACATTAACATCTATCATCCAACTCAAGTTACTCAGAGACCATAGAAGAACTAATCAAACCTTAAAAAAAATGTACTTTCAAAAATATTCAAAAATGTACTTTCTCCGACTCGACGAAAATGAAAAATTTTATCTCAATAAGTTTGTCCATTTCATGAAAACAATGTAAATTTTCAATTTTTTTCTTACTTTACCCTTTACTTCAATAAATACTTCACAATTTTCAAACTCATAAATTTTGAAACTTTATTCATTTAAAGGGTAATATAGTCAAATACTTGGATTACTAATCAGTTTCTTAATTCTTGTGCAATACTAAAAATGGACAAACACATTGAGATGGAGGGAGTATTATTTTTAAATTAGTGACTGTGTTCTTGTATGAATTATAACTAGCTTTTGTTCTTTTTTTCAATTTTGCAGGAGGTGGTTTTCCAGAATCCAAAAGAGCCATGGAGCTAAGCAAACTTCTAGATGTGGATATTTTACCTTTGCAGGTATTTCTGTGAAAGACAGTGATCTCATACGTAACATTATTCTTGGCTGTCTTAGTCTTTGTAGTTTATGGAAGGATAGACCTTTTACTGTCATTCTATTGTAGGTTGTACAGGGCCACACACCTTTTAAACAGCTGGTGAATAGGTATGCATCTGAGCCCCATCAGTTGTTGTCAATATTTTGTGTACGAAAACAAAAATAATGAAAAGTTATTTAATTAATACGTGTAATATTTTTTGAATGAAAAATTAACAAAAGTAACAAAACCTTTACATGCCAAGCAAATTATGTAGATGTTACAATCAGTACAGTTCATATGAGAAAATAATCCATAAAGGAAGTTGAGTTGTAATAACATACAATTACATTGTAGGATGTTCTTTATTTTCTCTAGTATTTCAAGCAATTCTGCATTATGCAGATTTGAGAATGAATTTGTTGTTGCTGTGGGAAAAGGAGAACCTGCTGCAGTGATGTCTGAATATGGGTTTAAGTAAGGTCTTGAGCTGTCTGCTTTGAATTCCTTAAAATTGATTGCAGCCCTTAGGAAGCTTTCCCATAATGTCCTGAGGTTTATCTCTTATGCTTTTATGGTTTTGATCTTACATGCAGAAATGTTCTCTCAATAGATGAATATGCATCTTACTTTGACGGCATTGATCCACTTGCACAATATAAGACTTGGATTCCTAAGCTGACCACTAAACAGAGTAGTGCATCCATCCAAATTAATACGAGAGATACTGTCATCTCGAAAAGAGTTCAGGCAGCATTTATTGTTAGCGATTCTGTTGACTGGAGCAGAGACATTCAGGTTGAATAAAAGTGTTTCATCATTTATGAATTTCTTTCATGTAAATTTAGGAAAGATCTTTATTTTTTTGTTTTTAAAAAATATTGCTTTTAATGTTGATAGCTGATCAGCATATACAAAGTACAGTGACTTCTCTGACTTGTTTCTCTCCTAACACTACGTCAAAACCAGAATTCAATTGTTCCCTTCTCAATGATGGAGCCACAATTGTAGTAATAATAACACTGCAATGGTATAAATTTTCTGATAAACAGCCATTTTTTATGCTAGAAGACTAATCAGTATTGCACAACATATAAGCTGATAATCTGAACTTCAGTTGATGTGGGAAATACTAATAGCCTGTGGTTCAGATGTATATTGGTTCATATTGGCTAAATAGATTGCAGCTACGGCTGATATAGACTGATATTCTGCTGTTACAACAGCTTCTGGTTGAGACATTTTGCTGATTTCATAAAAGTGCATAATTATGAGAGCAACGACCACTTCAAATGCTTTCTCGACCCCCTTGATTACAAATCCTGCCCCAATTGGTCTGAATGAACCAACACCCATTGTTTTGAGTGCAGATAGACATAGTGTTCTAAATAGAAGATTTAATACTGGCTGCTCTTAATTCAAAAACAAAAACCGGATGTACTATCTGTTTCTGTTTTTGTTTCATTACTTGGTGAAAATGCAGTTGGTTGCCATTTGTACTATTTAAATTTTTTAGTTTCAATAATGTTGAAGTCTTTCCACTTGTATGATTGCTTTCCTTTCTGTGTTGGAATTTTTTGAAGCTAATATTCTCATTACTAATGCCTAAAGTTGTATTTCACCCTGAATTTATTAAATGTAGATTTTTGTTGCTAGGTTCTTTGTGACATTTTAAGAACTGGAGGACTCCCTGGAAACGAGGTTGGATACCAACCACACCTGTATTTTGCGAATGATGACCTTGCATACCAGGTTACTTGTCATTTTAAATCTCTTTTGTTCCTCTCTTTCGTACTTGAGTAGTTTTTAAACTAGCTATGTACTGATGTGGTGCCACTAAAGGTAGGCTACTTTTCCTTCAGAACGCCTTGGCATGGGAGCTTTCAGAATTGCATTAGAATCAGTCTTCAATCGGTAAGGCCAGATAGAATTTATTTTAGAATTAAGAATCTGACAATAAACTTTTTCATCAGAAGAGCGTAAATTTATCATGGCTATCCCATCAGTCCTATGTTTATGGGGTAGAAATTACTCCATTATATATAATTATGGCTGCAGTCCGTGTCTGACTGTTTAGCCATTTGTATGTTCAGGATGAATTGACGAAATATTTTGATTTTTCATGCTTTATCATGGTCCAAAAGTTCAGTTGTGACATCACAAAATTTACTAATGATAATATGCAGAATTCACCATACTCTTCTTGAGTATACATCTTTTGGGAAGCCAAATCCATTTGTATTCAAGAATGCTGAAACTGTCCTAAAGAAACTCGTTCCATATCTTCATGGTGGTACCAATTCTATGAATCATGAAAATGCTGAAACTCATCATTTTAGTACCCTCTATATGATAGGGGACAATCCTTCGGTTGACATTAGGGGTGCACAAGAGGTTTGTCTTTGTCAGACTGGGAACTTGTTTTTGTATTTTTGAATTTTGATATTGGGTTATTGTGATGTAAAATTCTCTCTTTCTTCTCTGGCTTTTCAGACTGGACATCCCTGGTTTTCTATCTTGACAAGGACAGGGGTCTTCAAAGGAACAGAAAACCACACCGAATTTGCAGCAGATCTGGTAACCAAAATAATAATAATAATAATAATAAAGGATCTGTTTTTATATATTTTTTGTTGTTAAAATTCCGTTTTTAGAGTCATGAGTGATAGTACATTATACCATTTATCTCAGGCGATGAAGCTTAGAATGTGTTAACGCTGGCCTGAATTATATCATGGACATGTATCCATGATGCGTTGTCTGCCATTTATTTATGTGACAACATTTTTTTACTAGAATATTAATGTTTCACACGGGTGTTTTAGATATAATTAGGTTCATTATCTATAATTGCAGGTTCATCACACGGATATTTGTTTATCATCATAAAAAAGTGACTTCTTCCCGCAGGGATTCTAGCTTTATTTACTTTCAGCATCTATTTTATTTATAGTTTTTTTAAATGTTTCAGTCATTATGAGTGCCAATTATTAATTAGTCTGATAATTGATCAATTGTGATGGTTATTGGATATATATCCTCGCTCGCTTACGCTTCGGATGCAGCCAGGGTGTCATTTCAAGGCTCTTGTTTTGGTTCCTTCACTCCACTTAGTCGTCGTTATCAGTCTACAGACTTGGCTCAGGAGTTTGTTGAAGACTGAATCATCCATCAGTTTATCTTTCCACCAAGGCCGAACCCACTAACTGCGCCTCAATCTTATTATAATAGTTTTGGAGTCATAATTGTTGATCACGGGTCTGACTATTTTTATATTGGGCTTCACTTGAGGCGCAAACAGATTGAAAAATGAACAAGAGAAATAAATTGACATATTTATTATTTATTGACCTTTTTCTTCTTGAACTGAGCTTTTATGCACTTTGCCGCTTTTGCAGGTTGTCAACACGGTGGAAGATGCTGTGGACTACATTTTGAGAAAGGAGTGTAGCTAAGGGTCTTTAATCTTCTTATTGATTGGAGAGTAGGCATTAATTATCAAATCAATGATTAGAGAGATATTGGAGGTTGGAAACTCTGGAGCCATTTCCTACATTTTTCATGCCAGGATTAAATCAAATCATGGTAGCCTCATTGAAATAATTCTTAATGTAAAACGCATATATCATATGTACTATAGTACTCAAACAGCTTCGTTAATAGCAGAGCAGATATCCACCATCTTATAATCTTTTTTGAACCAAAAAAAATGAAAACAAAATTAAAGAGAGCTTTTTCAAAATTGAAAACAATTAGAAACCCATAAAGAAGGCTCTTCAAAAGGTTTGAACTTTTTTCTCAAAAAGAAAAAAGGTCTAAACTTTGTTATACATAATAAAAAACTCAACCCACCAAAATCCCTTATAATATCCTAGAAGGGAACAACAAAGGGGTTCAAGAAACAAAATGGAAAAAAAAAAAAGGAAAAGATAGAGCTTTCCTTTTCTCTCTCTCCCCTTTTCTGCTAATAAAATTTTCTCTTGCAGTCTTGCTTGGCTTCAATTCAAACTTTGAAAATGGTGCAGCACGTTCTTTATTTGGTTCTCTTGTTTTGTGTGTGGATTACTTCCCTCCAATTGATTGAGTTTTGATACACTTCGAAGGAGGAGGAGGTTCAGAGGCGGGGATCGTCTATTGATTGAAATCGACCATCGGTGTCTGAGGAGGTTGAACAGATTGTTGCAACATGCAAGAGAGAAAAAAGAAATAGAAGCAGAGCAATATAGGAATCTGCTCCAAGCCCTTTGCTCTTCCAGCCATGTCCCGTGTGTGTCCCAATTATATCCGAAGCTTTGACTTCGTTTCTGGTCAATAATACGCCGTATGGTGTGTCCGAGGCATGTCCGCTTATCCCCATATCGGACACGCGGTCTCCTCCTCTATTTGCCGTGTTCGTGCTTTTTTGGCTCTCAGTAAACACTTCATCAGCACCTAGTTTCTTCAAGATTTCCTTTGCTTCATTTGACCCAGGCCTAAACCAAGGAGAAGGTAGTATGAAAGTTGTGTTGGCAGCCCTTTATAAAAATGAGAAATAGAGAGAAAGTTGGCTTGCATTGCTGCCAACAAATTACATTCAAAATACAGAAATACGAAGATAACAATATAACGAGCCTATCCATGACAAACCCCATCATTTGAAAATGCAATGTGCTTAACTATAGAGAATATCACACTTGCAATATTTACAACAAATATTAGCTCTTTGTTATGTGTTGTTGATACATGACCATGATTCTTTTTACACAATTAGAAAAGTTCTTGTTATTTACTTATTTCTTCTAACTAACAGCTAATATTATAATGGAAAGGCCATGCAACAAGGCACAAGCAGCTTTTATCTTCATCAACATTACTATTTTAGGAGACAAGGGAAAAATCTTTTTCATGGCACAAACCCATGCAACTCTACTGTTAAAAAAATTACTTGAAAAAGCCAATCCTAAATTCAATTAAAAATCAAAAGCCTGAACATAAGAATGTCAAAAAGACTCAATAAATATGAAAAAATAAAAAATAATTAAAAAAAAAAAGATTTTAAAAGCATGACTGAAAAATCGATTCTAACCTTCAGTATATTTTTAACTTACCTTGCCTTTAGAGAAGCAGCTAGTGTTGCGTCTAGACGGTGGGAGTGAGGCTGCATTCTTGATGGTGGCAAGGATGTAGGAATAGGATTTGTTGTGACGTAAGGGTAGTAAAAGGAAAAGAAAATATAAAAGGTTTAAAAATAATTTTAAATTATAAAGGAAATAAATAAAAGAAAAAGCTGAAGAAAATGGAGTTTAGGTATTAAATTACAAAATTTTATAATACAAGCTAAAATTGTTATAATGTGCAAAGTTTTGTATTTAACAGTAATTAATTCCTCATAAAATTTCTCTCTTCTTACCAACCAATCAGAAAGTGAGGGTTGAAAAGTATTGAAAAGTTGAAAGTGTTCCTAACATTCCTACACTTTTAAATGTTTACACCCGTCAATTATTTCTCTTTATAATGATACATATATCAAACGCGTAGGGCTTAGTAATGGCAGAATGCATGGCAGTGGCAACTTCTAGCTCATGGAAATGCATGCAAAAAGCACATAATGCATGTAGTAACCATATAATTTAAGAATTCCATTACTCTTTAAAAGGATTTTTTTTCTCATCTTTTTCTTTCCAAATAAAAATAAGAGAAAAAAAAAACATTCCTTTCTATCTTGTTTTCTAAAAATGGATAAAATATTATGATTAATCAATACATTTTATTTATTTTTTTTAAAAAAATTATTATGCATTTAAATTATTTAAGAAATATAAAATATGCATAATAAATTTTTATATATTATATTTTTATTTATTAAGTAAAACATGGTTTTTTTATAGACAATTATTTTTGATAGAAATTCGCTATAAAGATATCAAGTTTATTATATTTTTTTTTAAAGAAAGAAGGGATAATTGCAGCATAGAGATATTATTGCATGACTATGTGATAATTCGATAACTATGAATAAGAGTTCCAAACTCAGACCAATTGTCAATGGAGTTGTTAAACCCATCCATAACACACTTGGCATCCATCTAGACAAGGACCTTTTTGAAGGCACGCAACTTAACCCAACTGAGGGTCTCCTTAAGATAGAATGCCACTGTGGGCTTACACTTTTCAGCGAACCGATCAATTTGCAGCACGAACTTTGGCTAAATTTATCTTTGAGAAATGAAACCTATAACACTCTCAATAGTAGACCCTCCGATAGAGGCATCCAGGTTGACTTTTAATTTGCCAAGAGGGGATTGTTGCCAGCAAGGAACTACTGAGGTCCGGTCCCTCTTCAATGTCATGCCATTTCTAGAATTGCTTTGTTGGTAATTTTCCAAAAATTGCAAACAAGCTCACATACACCTACCAGCATGATCATGATTTGTGGACCAAACTTTCTTATTTCTTTGGTTCTATAGTTCTTAGAGAATCATGCAATATTTCTCATTGAAATTTGGTTCCACTATCGCTAACATCTTCTCCTCACAACTTATGAAGTCACTAAGATGAATGGGAATAGCATCCATGTGGACTTCAGACCAACAATGCACAGCAAAAGGGTAACCCAAGAAGAGGTGAAAACTGTGATCTCCGTAATCTCTACACAAAGCGCAAGAGTTAACCACCGATAATCCATCAGCAAAATGCCTATCTCTTGTGGGGAGGAAATTTCTGCAAGCTCACCAGATGAAAGATTTCAGCTTATTGGGATATTTAATTTCTATGCCCGAGCCCAAAAAGGCTAAAGTCCAGTCCTCAATATTTGTTGAATGCTAAACGATAGCCCAATCTCACACTGTATTTATCAGATTTTTCATAATGCTAGATGAACTTATCCTTAACACTCACAATACCAGCAAGCAATTTGAAGTATTATCTACATCTGTATCTTCAAAAATTTCCTTAAGAACCTCAACATCCCAATAGAACTTGCTAGGAATCCATAAGTCTCTCACCTGCGACTGATCAAATCCATTCTTGACCATAGTCACCGATTTAAAATCATTGTCATTAATAATCAAGGGATCGAGCCAAATATTAATTTTAGACCCATCTCCTAGTCTTTATCGTCCCCCTTAAGTAACAAGTGGCTTTGCATTCCAGATACCTCTCCATACTTAGCTAGATTTATTTCCCAAATCAACCTTTAAAAAATCGCTTTTTGGATAATATTTAGCTTTGATGACTCTACTCACCAGATTATTTGGTTTTGTAGCAAGATACCATGCTTGTTTGCCAAAAAGAGGAAGATTGAAGGATCTGAGATGGCGAAAACCCAATCCACCATTTTCTTTTCAATGACAAAGATCCTTCCAAGTGGACCAATGAATGTGCTTTTTGCCATCTTTTTTAGAACCCCACCAAAAAGAGCACAACATTTTTTGAAGCTCTTCACAGCAGGAGATAGGAAGTGCAAAAACGTAGTCATAGTATAAGAGTACTCGGCCTGACCCACTGATTTGATAAAGACTTCCTTTCCTGCTTTAGTAAGTAATTTGCTCTACCAGCCAAACAACTTCTACCAACGTCTATCTCAAGGGTACCCAAAGATAGCTTTTTTACTTTTCCCATTGAGAGAGGGTAGACCCAATATCTACCAGTATCAAGAGGTCTTAAGATTGGTAGAATAGCTTTGATAGTATTTTGGAGCTCAGTGCACATTATTATTGTGTGAAAACTAGTAGCTTGCCCCAATATATTCTCGTACCTCCTATGAATGTTTTTTTTTTTTTTAATCTTATAGCACTCTTAAATATCAGCTTTAAAGAAGAGAAAACTATCATAAGCAAATAGGAGATGAGAGATGGCGCACCTTGTCTGACCTGACACTTATGAATGCTGATAGATAATTCATCTTTTTTGATAAGTGAAGAAAGTCCCTCTACATATAGAATGAATAAGTAAGGAGACAAAGGAGAACCTTGTCTGATCCCTCTGCTAGGAATAATAGGACCTATATCCTCGCCATTAGTAGAAACATGATACTTCATTGAAGTCACTCATAATATAATCCAATCAACCCATTTACTATTGAAACAACGATGAAGCAAGATTGATTTTAAGTAGGACCATTTGATACAATTATGCTTTATTTATATCAATTTTGGATGCCATACCACTTTTTTTTACTAGTGGTGTTTCTTTTCATATTGCAGCAATTCAAAAGAAATAGTGACATTATCGAAAATGGATCTCCCTAAAATAAAAGCATATTGCTCAGGAGAAATAATATCAGGAAGAATGTCTTTTAGTCTGTTAGCCAGGGCTTTAACAATAATTTTATACAAGACATTACAAAGCGAAATCGACCACATATATCTATCATAGCTACAAGATTCTCAACTAAGCACTGTGGTTGTATTATTTAGCTCCTTCAGGAAACAACAATTATCAAGCCAATTAGAGAAAGTATAAAAAATGTTCATACCTGTTTCATGCCAAAAATTCTGAAAAGTGCAGGGTTTAACCCATCAGGACGTGGAGCTTTATCCAAGTTTATTTGAAAAGAGTAGTGTGAAACTCATCAATTGTAAAAGGAGCAACTAATTTATCATTATCTGTATATTAATTTTCACTGATATAATAGTTTTGGATCTTGAGAGGATGATATCATGATAATATTAGGGAAATCGATTTGAATTAACAATTCTGCTAGCGACAGACTGGATCAAAAACGCAGAGTGATCTCCATTTTTGAGCTGAATTGCAGCCTCTGCGAAATGCCATTTCTTCTTTGTGGTGGTTACCTGTGAAGGTATGCTATTATAAGTGCTTTTTACTCTCATGTTAAAATCTTAAACTAATAGGAATTAAGAATGGAAGACAGAAAGAACCTCACATAAAAAATTGATCAAATTCAAGGCCATTTAGCAATTATTTGACCAATTTGATTCAATGCTAATCGATTGAAGCAACTTGTGAAAAAATAAAATAAAAATTAATCAACGTTAATTTATCCTAAACAAAATTAGTTGCTGCGTTTGGTCCTTCATAGTTGTGGGAGCTTAATTAGGATTGAAAATGAGATCCATGAATGTTATAAGACCTTCTCTGTTGTTTGCTGCCTAATTACTATGGTCCAGTTTTAAAAATATTTCTAAATTTCTCAATCTCCCATTTTGTATCAGACAATATTTTATTTAAATTAGCTATATGATTGAAACTGTAATAAAAAAATATATATATATAAACACTCGTTTCCATTCCGAATGGTAAAATTACTTCATATCTATTTCTCTTCTTCCTGTATAATTTGCAATGGATTTTGAATGTGGATTTTATTTCAGTATTCGTATTAATTTTAATATCAATATTTTTATATTGTTTTCCATGAAGCAGACTTTGGGAGCTAATATTGAATTAATGATTAAACATATATTATTTAGGGGGTTCTAGGTGTATAATATATTTATCAATATTTATTTCTATTGTTTTCCATGAAGCAGTCTAGATTATTGTCCCTTTCTTTTCGACATTTTTCGCAAAGAAATTATAAAGCTTTCTCAGTCAACCATTTTTAAAGAAGCTTTTGGAGTCTGGCCGCCATGCTAAGCTTTTCTGGCATTTTTGCTTGAAGACTTATGTTAACAATAGACAATCCCTTTTTGGTGCTTGCAAAAGAAATTTCAGCAACAGTAGCACTGATAACTTGTTTGATGCATTCTCAAACCTTACCTTCTGCCACCGAAGACTATCCAACCTCTTTAATACTACAATGCAAATTTTTTGGGGATACCAGATCTCTTGTGAGAATAGATGCCACTGTATGCTTCCTAACTAGATCATATTTTGTGTATTCATGTAGAAAGTAAAGGACTTTAAATACGAGTGCTATATTACAGGCCTCGTGTTGAATGCATATATATGCAATGTAATAAGCTTTCCCATACCAATTAAGTAATGTTCTTGTAGGCATCTCGAGCTCGCTAGGAGAGATTACTCCTTTATATATTTGAACAACAAAGCCTCATGAGACTTAAATAGACTAGCATCTTCTTGTCATAGCATATGGGCTGTTGCATTATATATGCTGCCTGATTCAAGCCTGACCGACGTAAATAAATGTTGTCGGGCTTTTTGTCGTGTCATTCTTAGAAATACAGTCCAAAAGGTCTTCATAAACATCATACTGCATAAACACAACCAATAATTACTATAATTCTGTTGGAGAAATAGAGAGACATTGTACTCTCTTCCACTTATTTTATTTCAAATGTTATATAGGACTTGTGTCCCTAGAATCAAGCAATACAATAGAAAGTAAATCAAAATACAAAAGGAAATAAGAACAAAAGGGAAATATTCTAAAATTAATTTCTAAT
>CATIWF010138524.1:0-14311 GCA_949630135.1 Balakata baccata
CATTTCAAAAATTTTCATACTTAAATGCGGGTAAAATAAAGAATTAATTATGTTAAAATATCTAAATTTTGTACTTTTGTAACAATTATTATAAAATTTTCTTTTATTTTTTAAAATTGTCTTCCAGTGAAGAATCTCGACGGTTCTATGTCCGCGTGATATTGGAAATCCTACATGGTACATGACCAGAAAAAACATTAAAAGCAATAAATTCTCCATCTCATCAAACCGTGCGTTGCACCTTTATAAATTACAAAAACAAAAACTCAAATTACAACAACTAAATCCATAATCCCATTAAAAAAACCCTAATCCCATGGAGGAGCAGTTGGATGATATTAAAAGCAATATGCAGAGGGCTAGCTCCTTCGTCCGAGGCGGAACTCAGCAGTTGCACACTGCCAGAGTTTACCAGAAGAATACCCACAAGTGAACTTGCTACACTATCACTCTTTTGCTCTCATTATCATCTTGTTTGCGGTCTTGTTCATCGTCAGGACACCGGAAAACAATGGTGGCGGCGGCTGCGGAAGTCAACCGGCCATCCCTCCTGTTCAGGCCCCGCCTCCACCAGTCGCTAAGCCCCAGGATTTGATGCGTTTTGTAGCTTGATACTGATTTGTCATTTGCATATATTGTTAATATAATTATGATTATTCTTCTTCTGGGAGTAATATTATTTGTTATGGTGAAATTTGAGAATTGTTTTTTCCATGGCTGAATATTGATGGAAAGGGAAGGGGCATAGTTTCGCAGATGCAGCAAAAGGATCAGAAATGTGGATATTTGAACAACCTAGAGAGAGAGATTCATAAAGACAGCAATCAATTAGAGAAGGAAAGAGCTGCTAGATTTAGAGATTAGGGATTTAGTTCTTGTAATCTGGCTTCTTTTTTTTTTTTAATTTCAAAAGGTGCAATGCACCGTTTATGAGGTGGACAATTTTTTGGTTTTTTAACATTTTTTTTTTCTGAGGTCGTATGCCACTTAGGATTTCCAATGCCACATGGACATAGAATTTTCCTAGTTGATATAAAAATGGATAAACATGCTGGCACTAATAATTAAAAGGAAAGTTTATATTTGATTAACTTGATTTACAAGAGTTAGCATGACCTTGATCGTGTCGTGGGTGCCACTTCATGTCTTAAAATCCTTAGGGCAACTATATCCAATTGAATGGCCCCTTTCAGATTGGAAGTTGGGGTGACAATTTATTAGTAAGGGCACCTATTCAGCAGCCAATAAGCCATGCCTGATGTCCCTATCAACAGTGTGGAATGCAATTTAAGAGCAAGTAGTGTAGTAGTTCAGTAAGGTGCTGCCAAACTAACTGGGCAATCTCAATAAATGTTTGTTTACTCATCCACCGACACAAGCAACTCTCCATAAGTTCAGCCATGCTAGATATTTGCAATTCATGGAAAATGGTGAAAAAGAACAGTAGCACAAGATGCTCATGTATCAACTGTGAAACACCTATGATAAAGCATTAACAGCTGATCCTGTCCAGTAAATGCAGAAACATAAAGGAAAATGATTGTCTAGCAGCTCATGCTTAGTCTTCATGTTTCATTTTGTATGGTTTAATCCTGCTTTTTCCATGTGCAATTTGTAGCATGCAAAGTTCTAGATTAAATTCTCATAAATTTCTATAAACATATGTTGAAGCTTCTCATCCCAGAAAAACTGCATTTCCATCCAAATGTTTCTGGTGTAATAACATAAACATAATGCAAAAAAAAAAGTTATTATGCAAGATTCAGTTCCTGGAATAATTCCTGAGTTCAACCTGCAGTTATTAAAGATCTCTTATAGTTGTAAACTCTATTCCTATTCAGCAGATAATTCCACCCTGCATCTACTCCAATAGAATCTAACACAATCCATTATTACACAGCAGCATGCTCCAGTTTTCTAGGGCTTGAGAGTAAATATTTTTTTCTGCCATCATTGTCCCATTTCCCTCTCAAATGCTAACCCAAAAATACAACATCTTCAGGCAAATAATGGAAATTTAATACTGGTCTGCCATGTTTCCAAAACAAATTCACCAGAGTTTATATTTCTATCTTTTTTTTTTTCACAAGTTGAATATAAATCTTATGTACAAAAAGAGTAGCTTCATTTCATTGATGAATAATGATGAAAGAAAGTTAAAACAGATTTCAATGTAGACATAAATACACAGGCTTGCGCACCATTAGACAAAATAACAAGGAGATTGACCAAATATCCATATCATGATATTATTAGACGGAGGATCTCCCCTGAATACTTGAATGACTTTTCAGTTTCTTCCAAACAGTGACTCTTCTCCTCTCTAGTCCAGCTCTGAGCAATCAAATAAAACATATCATATATTAGTCAACAAACTCTAAATTGAACAACAAAATTAATCCATAAAGAAAAGACCTCTTATTAACTACAACATTTTCTTGCTCAGGATCCTCGCCTGATCAAAACTTGAAGTAAATTAACAAGAGAATTTACAAAAAGGAGCATGAATGTAACCTTGGCAACTTTATTCAACTTGTCCCTTACATTCTGCAATAGCTGGGAGAGATCCCCACCCCACTTATAAAATTCTAACTCCTTGTTATTGAGTATCTTCTCAGCCACCTAAGATAAACAAAGAGAGGTAAAATTTGAGTAATGTCCCTCACAAACAAGATATAATTGATATTATCCTATCATGCAGAATACTGAATACTGCCACCATAGCTCCCGAAGACATGTCCTTTAGGTGATCCAATCCTAAATAACAAGGGCAAAGATGCCTTCCTAATTCATTAGAAACCTTAAATCCTGTTGGAAAAAATTTCTCTTGGACAGGTTTTCAAAATGCAAGTAACAAAGCTGAAGGCACAGACAGAGATTGCTGTATCAGTGCTTTTCTAAGAAACAAAGGCGCTTCATAATTCACTAACGTTCCTATGATATGAACTCACATATCAGATACACCTAATGCTTAAGTATTGAGTTGCAGGTTGCAACCAAAGTCTTGCATTTCGATCATGCAAAAATAATTTTAGACTATTTCTTTAAGTTAAAATTTGCATACCTTCCTCCCAATCATTCTACCACCAGCAGTGTGGGCAAAATATATATTGTAGAAGTGGCAAATAAATGCTTGAGGGTCCTTGTCTGACAACTCCTTCAGATACTGAGCATAAGTAACACCAGGAGAAGAAGGCTCTGGAATGGCATAGCCTTGTTCTTTGAACCACTCCAAATCCTTTGCCAGCCTTTTAGACCTTTCCAAACCAGTATTTTTGAACTCAACATCTATAGGAGAAGATTGAAGTGGTCATGAGAAAAAGTCGATAAACATACTGCAAACTTGAGCATCATATACATAGACACTGCCGGATATACCTATTTCAAATAAAAATATTACAATTAGTTTTTTTTTTTTTTCAAAAAAAAAATTTTCAGCCCCTCTTTTAATTCAAGATCCCATAGTTCCACCCTTAAAGAATAAAAATGAGATATGGTTACTTTATATTTTGGCCCAATTGCTCTTTAACTTGTTACTTTCTTATTTTTGTTTTACTTATGTTTAGACATAACAGATTTATTATATAAGTTTATTATATAACATGATTTTAGAATGAAAACATTTAAACTTGCCCACTAAGTTGAACTTCTAGGTCCACCATTGTAAGTAGAAAACATGTCAAACTTTATGAATGATCATGGGCATTGAACAAAAATAACGCAGTCCCATGAATTTCCTTTCTAAACTCAACGGATCACTTTAGGGATAAAACACCAGGGCTGGTCTCTGTCCCATAAACCCTTGCACAAAGCAATACCCAGCCAATGAAACCAAAGTATAACACTCTGCCGAACCCTTAACAGCTATCATAAGCAGCTATGCAACAAAGCACGTGCCTTTATTTGCTTTACAAAGGATATCTAACCAAAAAGAATTTAAAACCTAGTCACTGACAGGCAGTAGAAGGCCTATTTTCCTACTACATTCAATAATTGTACGATTGGTCATGTATTTATGAGTTATTAGAATTTTTTTTTTCCAAGTTATGTTTTTGCAAGAGTTATTCAGTGTATTTCGTACTCAAAAACAAATGTAAACAATAGAAGGACCCAAGGCAACTCATCCAACAAAAGAATACCAAATAACACATAAATTAAACCATGAACACAGCCAAAACAGGACAAAGCAGAGCATGTTACGAGGGAAATCACGCATATTATAAAAAACCTTATAGACAAAGAAGCAAACTCACAGAAAGGATAAGCGGCCGTTTCAACAATCCCTTCAAGAGTATCATAAACCAACTTGCTATCAACCAAAAACCTCAAGTAACCCTCAACAGTGGGCTCCCATTTAGGAATAGCCCGCTCCTCGGGCTTCTCAACCTCCTTCTCCCCTTCTTTTGCCTGCTCCCTGGTATGCAACTTCATGGCCACAAACCTCATCTCCTCAACAAAGCCCTTAGCCTCTCCTGGGTATCGTTTTTTGGGCTTCTCCGCCGTGGTGGCGGACACAATAGAAGTAGCTTTCGAAGGCATATTAGATATTCTAAAAAATTGCAAAGAAACTCTTTTGGGCACAAAACTGGACCGAAAATTAGAGGAGAAAGAAGGAGTCAGGGAAACTTGGAGATGGGATTTGTTAAATAATGATTGGGATTGGGAGATAGGATTAAGAGAAGCCATTTTGCCGAACAAAGATAGCTAATTAAGTTAAAAAAACAACAGAAACAAAGAGTATAGAATTCAATAGAGAAAGAATACACGGCACCTCAAGATTAAAGAAGAAAAACAGAAAAAAATTCAGCGAAAGAGATAAAAACATATTAAGTAAAATAAAGTTGTTTGGCTGAAGTGACTGTTCAAGTACACTTGAAGACAAAGCGATAGAAAAATAGAGTTTGGGTATAAAATAATGGAAAAAATAAAAACTAAATAATGAAGTATGGGGTAAATTTCATCCGGTATCCGGTTATACTGAAAAAGATTATACAAAAATATTTAAATTATAAAAATTATAACAGTTAAATATCTCAAATATTATTTATAATTTAAAATTATCTCAATTTTTATTTTTAATACAAAAATATTTCAATTTTTATTTTGTAACTAAATAGTATTTTAATTTTTAACTGTTAGTATCTATAACATAGTGTGATATAAAATATTTATATTAGATAAATTTTAATAAAAATATAATTAGTTCTAAAACTAATTATATTTTTATTAAAATTTATCTGAATATTTCATATTATATATCTATTAGAGAGACTAATGAAATATTTAGGAGTACTGCTGAGTGTTAAAAAAGTATGTTTTAAATTTTTTTATTTAATTGACTATTTTATTAATTTTTTATGAATTAATTTTTTTTCAAATCTATTTCTGAAAAAAATATCTATTTATCTGTGTCTACTAAAAACAGTTTTCAAAACTCACAAAAGTTAAAAATACAAATTTTTCTCCTAAAAAGTGTTTTTTTCAAGTAGAATACTAAACGAGTTCTAATATCTGAATACTGAAGTACTATTTAATTACAAATAAAAGTTAAAATAGTTTTATATTATAAATAATTTTTGAGCTAGTGAATTATTACAATTTATATAATTTTATATTTCAAATTATTTTTTGGTACTGAATTTATATGGGTAATGTTGGCCACTGGGTGTTGTGTTTCTTGTTGTGTGTGTATGGCCTTAATTACAGGTAATCTTGTTTTTAAAGAATTAGGATTAGGCTCGATGGTGATGAAATCAGTAAACGATGTCGTTTCAAAGAACGACAGCGATGATGCCTGTGGTGTGTGATTGGTGGGAGTTCAGTTGAACGTACGGGGGAGAATAGTGGTTGAAAAAAGACAAATACAAATCGCACGATTTCCAGCGGCGGAGCATTTTGGTCATGAGAATTTTTAAGAATGAAACAGAATATTCATTACTCTTTCTTCTTCATTATTCATTTTTTATAGAAATTTTTTCAATTTTCCTTTTTTTTTTTTTCCCTTTTAACTGGAATCTCCATATAGCCAGACTAACCAATTCTGATATCCCAATTCCCCATGCAATGTATATGTAGGAAACATAGTAATCATAGCAAAAATGGAAAATTGTTCAACCATGGAAAGGAGCTCGATGATATTAATGCGACTTCAAAAATGATCATAGATTGTGAATTATGATACTGTCTTTACATAATTTTTTTTGTTAACAGCTAATAGCATAGCTTCCACTGAATCAAAAGAGGTAAAATACAACTAGTAGTGTTCCAAAATTAAGGAAGGAGCATATGGAAATGGGACTCTTTATTTTTCAAAAATAAATTAGAGTTGTATTCATCTATTTTATGGTCTAAAACTAATTATGCTGGAATTTAGTCACATTTAAAACTTTTCAATTCTCCTTTTTATAAGGATATATTTAGTAAAGTTTAAACTCGAAAATTTATTAACGGAATTATAACTCAGAGTGAGATACTCTTTTTATTATTATTAATGAAATAACTCATATTATGTACAAAGCATTATGAGTCCTATTTGGGAAAGGACTCAACGCCTAGACAAGAAACTATATATGTGAGCCAACTCTAATTAAACCATCTTTCCATATTAATTGAGCACTAAACCTTTTTTTAAAATAATCGAGTATTTTATAATTCGTTGTACTATGAATTAATATGAATTTATTGCATTGAACAAACTCATTAAAAGTACAAACTAATATATTCTAAAAATACTTTATATTCAGAGTTCAAACTCCTATTATCTCGTACTGAACACCAAACTTTAATTTATATATAAATAGAGTTTCTGTAAGTAGATTAAACCTTAATAAGACATGACATTAATGCCTGAAAAATATGTGATTAATTATTTGGAAACTCATATTTTGAATAATGCTACATAACCCAATATTTTTTTGTAATACTTGTATTATATTCATTTACCCATTTATTTTATCCAATTTGAATTAAAAATACATGTATATAGTAGTTGGACAAGTAGCATTTAGCAATTTTAAATATTTGATTAATTATAAGTACGATAAACAAGTATAGAATATATATGCTATACATTTATTGCTTGCTTAATCTTACAAATACGTTCATGATCAATTAGTTGAACTTAGAGCAAATCTTTCTGATCTCTCCATCAGATCCAGTCTTAACTTCAATGTTACTCATTTTAATCATAGCTTTAGAGAAATCAACATCAAACCTAATACCTAGTAATCCTCTAATGGTTGCAGCATAGTTGTCTACAATCTTACGTGTACCAGCAGCATCATCCCAAAGTCTCTGGTCTGATTCCAGAACTCCATTGCCATCTCTTACATTCTTAAAGAAATTTGCATCAAATTTGGTCTGGCTGTCTTTGTCTAATGCAACCCTTTTCGAGCCATCACCGTCTTTAGGACATAGAGCTTGAAGCTGTGATAGGAAGGATTGATTTATTGTTGGGTCTGCATTTCCTGTTGCTGTGAAATTGTATAGCCTGTACCTGAAGAATATGCAGTCTGTTTGCCCTATGGTGTGTGCCCCTGCATAGTACGTATATCAATATTATTATGAATTAAGAGGTCATATATATTTGAATAATGGAAATTAGAGAAGAGATACACATACCAACCAAGGTAACAAGATCATGAACGTCGAGACCTTTTGCTGCAAATTTCGTCTTCTGGGTGGCGATGGAGTCAAGAGGAGAAGGTAAATTAGAAGCTTGAGATGATGAAGAAACTCTACCATCTCTTCTACCAGTTGGGACTGCCCAACTTGGACCATCACTCTAAAATATGCATATTACAAAAAAAAAATTAGAAAAACTGCACGTGCATATTGAATGATCAATTGATGAATAGCAAAAAATTAGAAAACATGATACGATTGGAATGAAATTAGAAAACTCTATCGGTGATAAAATTTAAATATATGAAAAAAAAGTTAATGTAATTATTAATGGACTTGATCTAAATAAGTATTTATATTAATTTTTGAATGTACGCACCAAAACAACAGCATCACGAGAAGCTAATGCTAGTATATCAGCACAAGAGACAACTCCAGGGCAAGAGGCCTCTAATTGTGATTTGGCATCATCAATTACTTCAAATCCTCTTAATCCTAAGTTTGGTAATGCACTTCTCTCAGCTGAAGGTCCTGAAATCAACACAGACCCATCACATCCCTGTGATATTTATATAAAAACATTAATTAACAATTATGACCACATAAATACTCTAATATAATTCATTAAATTTCAATAGAAAAAGCAAATAATTAGTTGATTACCTGAACAAAGCAGTCGTGGAAATGAAGCCTAAGCAATCCAGCTGCAACAGTTGAATCCTTCTGGAAGTGAGACTGAACAGTAGACCTAACTATATCCTCAGCTTTTGGACATGAAAAAGAATAAAAGCCATTTTTCAATTGGCTCTTTATTGATAGAGCCATTGCTAAAGTCAGCAGAGAAACCAACCACACAGTTTCCATTGGCACAAAAAGCAGTCTTCAATATATGATTCAGATATATAGCCGTATATTATATTTATATCTAAAGTTTTGCATGATAATCCACTCTTCTATTGCTGGTCCATTTAATTGGAAAAAAAAAAATTTAAGTGGAGACGTGTGGGACCATTAATTGAAATAGTGATGCTTTTTATCCTTTTATTTATTTATTTAAGGCATAAAGCGTTGCTTTATTTATTTTCTTAATTTCATTATTTAGTCCCTAAAATCTTTTGCTCCATTTTATTTTGTAAATTCAGTTTTTAGTCAACATTTTTCTCATATTTTAGAAAAATGAAATATTTCGCATCCAATGTTGACATGTTGTCATACCATATCATTATTATATATTGTCATGCTGAATACTAATATGGCAAGCTGATATATCAATATTGAGGATGGAAGGTAATATTTTTCTAAAATGCAAGAGATCAAGTAATATGGACCTAAAATTAAATTATATTGAAATTGTTAAAATTGATGACCCGATCCATTTTAAATGGAAGAATGAGGACTTGTAGACTTGAAATTAGTAAGATAGGTCTTTTTCCAAAATATCCCAAAATATTTTGGTTTGGTCTCCTTTATATTTATGTATGTATGGAACGAAAAACGTGTAAATATAACAGATCATATATGACTTAATCCTTTGTTTTGTTAAATTGGAAAATGAAAGTGGATTTATTGAGTGTTGGGTTCATGTTTTTGATGAATTGATAATGAAGAGAAATCTTTTTTGATTCTTTAGCTTTATTCCTTCACGCGTTTATTTTTTGTATTTTTGTTCTTTAACTTGAATTGTTTTTCCATGCATTCACATGAGCTTTAGTAATTCCCATCATATCATTGATTTCATTAAATCTTCATGGTGTAACTTGATTCCTAAGAATGCCAAGATAACTTAACATTTCTAATAAATTTACTGTTAAATTCGTACTAATAATATAAATCTTCAATCTTAAGGTATAAGGTACAGAAATATTAGCATGAGATATATATGAATAACTGAATTTTTAATTTCTTTTAAATTGGATCCGTATATATTAAGTAAATTTATACATAGATTAATTAAATTAAATAAAAATTATATATATATATATATTATTAGACAATAGCAGCGAAAACTTACTTATTGAAGCATGAATTTCGTCCAGTTACTAGAATCCGGACTAAATTCTATAGTACTCGATCTCTTGATGACTTGAGAATAATAGAAATTATGTAGAATTCTTTCAGAACTTTAGACAATAGTTAATTTTTAACGTTAGATTAGTTTTTTGATTAGTGGGGAGAAGAAGTTAATTCCAAATTAACTTCTCCCTTTTATATTAAATAACATTTGGGCCTTGAGTTGGTTCAAGCCCATATGGACAGTCCAAATTCATAGTCCAACATCTCTCACTTGCCCATAGTGGACTTGACTTATTCCAAAAAAAAATCCAATATTTTAGTCTCAAAAAAAATTATTCATATAAGTGAACAGACCGTGCAACCCAAAGCACATAATGTTAGAGCTCCAATATACAAACCTAAACCATAAGCTATATAGGAGACATCAATTCAAAGATGTATTTATTTATTATATTGTGCTTATTTACTCCAAGTATCTTTTTTCAATATACATAGTCAAATATTATTCAATTCCTCTAAAATCTATACTCAGATCTCCTTTTTAATTATTTTGTACTCAAAGTTATTTCAAACTTTATCAAGCGAAATAATTTCAGTCGGTGAATATAAGTAATGAGCGTATAAGAAAAAATATTTTTTCTTTCACCCTCATATTAATTGGATCAGAATTAACTCACTTTTTTAGGAGTGTTACATTAGGTCGAATCATCTCATAACAATAGGATATATCCTAAGATAGTTAACTTATGTATGAAAAACCTAAATGAATAAATCAAAATTAATCGATAGACTAAGTAAAATTTTATTAAATATGAAAATTTTATTTTTGAATTTAAAATAAATAATGTTGATAACAAGATGCTTGAAGAAAAAATAATTAACAAAATTACTTTTTATTAAAAATAATTAGAGATTGTAATCAAATTATGGTTAGCTTACTTTATGTCTTCAAGGAATTTGATGAAAAATCTAAATGAACATAGCAAAATTAATTGATAGACTAAGTCAAATTTTATTAAGTATGAAAATTTTTTTTTCAAAATTGAAATGAATAATGTCAATAAAAAGATACTTGAAGAAAAAATAGTTAACAAAATTAATTTTAATTAAAAATAATTAGGAGATTGTAATCAAAATATGGTTAGCTTGCTTTATGCCTTCAAGGTATTTGATAAAAATCCTAAATGAACAAAGCAAAATTAATTGATAGACTAAGTCAAATTCTATTATGTATGAAAATTTTATTTTCGAATTTAAAATGAATAATGTTGATAAAAACATACTTGAAGAAAAAATAGTTGATAAAATTGTTTTTAATTAAAAATAATTAGGAGATTATAATCAAAATATAGTTAGTTTACTTTATGCTTTCAAGGTGTTTGATGAAGAAGCTAAATGCATAAAACAAAATTAATTCATAGACTAAGTAAAGTTTTATTACGTATGAAATTTTATTTTCGAATTTAAAATGAATAATGTTGATTAAAAAAATTACTTGAAGAAAAAATAGTTAACAAAATTATTTTAATTAAAAATAATTAGTAGATTGTAATCAAAATATGTTTTGTTTACTTTATGTCTTCATGGTATTTGATAAAAAATCTAAACGAACAAAGCAAAATTAATTGATTGACTAAGTAAAATTTTATTAAGTATGAAAATTTTATTTTCCAATTTAAAATGAATTATGTTGATAATATTAATTTTAATTAAAAATAATTTGGAGATTTTATGTATTAATTAACTTAATTAAGATATCATTTGTAACTTTATGTATTAATTAACTTAATAATATATGATTTCATAGAACTTTTATGGAACTTTTATATTAAAATTTTATGATTTCACTTATATTTATTGAACTTTTAATTATTAAACCTAGATATTCGTTCAAGATTCACTCATTAGGAGTAAGTCTTGAATAGTCTCCTGTTTGAGATTGTTCTTAAACGTCGAATATCACTTAGGATGTGGATGCATAAATGATTTTTGGTTGGAAGGAAAACCTTGGTGTAATTTTTCTAATTTTCTCTAGGTACACATGTGAATAGATTGTTCTATTTACGTTGTGTCCTTGGAGAACTAAAGGGAAATGTTGTCAGATTTTTCTTAGGATTAGAAATTGGATGTGTTCATTAGTGATATTTTTACGTTTAAGAATGGGTTAAGTTGGAGCGATAAGTACCCAAAAAACCAATGTTTAGCATAATTGGAAGCATGGTGCATTAGTTTTAAACTTGATTTATTTATATGGTTATATATTGATCGAAATTAGATATATGGTAGACGGAATATGGTTGAATTTGTGAATGGTGCTGATGGATTTATTAGAACTGTGGTAGAAAATCATATGAGAAAGAAGGAATCAATGATTATATGTCCATGTGTTGACTATAAGAATATAAGAATATACAGTGATGTTTAGATTGTGAAAACTTATATAATACGACATGGTTTTATGGGAGGTTACACACAATGGATATGGCATGGTGAGAGTATAGTTGCTGGGATAAGTTCTAATATTGAATGTCAGGGAGAAAATTACCTTGACGATGAAGACGGTCGGATGACATAATACATGATACGGAGAATTTTATGAAAAGGCCGAAAGACTTTGAGAAATTGTGTTATGATGCTAAGAAGGCTTTGTATCTAGGTTGCACTAAGTTCATAAAGCTGTCTGCGGTGTTGAAACTATACAACATGAAAACTAAAAATGAATAGAGCGATAAAAATTTTACGGTGTTATTGGAACTTTTAAAAGAGATGTTTTCGGAAGGAAATGAGCTTCCTATGTTAACCTACGAGGTTAAGAAAATGTTATATCCCATTGGTATGGATTAGAAGAATATACATGCATGTCCAAATGACTGTGTATTGTATCGAAATAAGTATAAGGATTTGCATGAGTATCTTAGATGTGGGGCGTCGCGCTATAAGCATGCAAAAGTATTTTCTAAGGATAAGAAAGGGCCTCCAGCTAAGGTATTATGGTATTTGCCATTAACATTAAGATTTAAACTACTGTTTACAAATGCAAAGATGTAAAAAAAATGAGGTGGCATGTGGAAGGCAGGAAACAAGATGTAAAACTCAGACTTCTTACAGATTCTCTATAGTGGAGAATAATTGATTCTATATTCCTTGAATTTGGTGGTGAAGTAAAAAATTTGAGGCTCGGACTATGCACTGATAGAATAAACCCCTATGGCACAATGAGCAGTAAACATAGCACATGGCTGGTCCTCCTCATGATATATAATATGCATTCTTGGCTGACTATGAAGCATAAGTATATAAAGTCGTCGATGCTGATATCAGGGCCCAAACAACCAAAAAATGACATTGATGTTTATTGTGCACCACTTATTGATGATTTGAAATTGTTATGGGATGAAGGTGTGCTAGTGTATGATGCATATACAGAAAGTATGTTTACCTTACATGTCATGATATTTTGCATTATAAATAATTTTCTAACTTATGGTAATTTGTCTGGGTACACCATTAAAAATACAAAAGCGTGTCCGATTTGTGAAGACAACACAATGGGCCAACGCTTAAATCATTGCAAGAAAAATGTGTATATGTGACTTGCTAACCATCCATATTATAAGAAAAAAAAGTCTTTCAATGGACAAACCGAGATGTTAGCAGTTGCATTTCTTTCTAGCTGGAAATTAGGTATATGAACGAGTTAGAATTGAAAATATATTTTACAAATCTTATCAGAATGTTCAAAAGGGCCTATGGAAGAAAAGATCTGTTTTTTGGGATCTTCCATGTTTATTATATTGATATTATACATGTGGAGAAAAATATTTATAATGTTGTAATAGGGACAATGTTGAATATACCGAGAAAAAGAAAAGATGATATAAAAGTTAGAAAGAACATGTTAGAAATAAGCATACGGAAGGAGATAGCACCGCAAGATAAGGGGAAGCAAATATATATTCCTTCAGCTTGTTATACACTGTTTAGAAAAGAGAAGATTAAATTTTGTGAGTGTTTATTTAGTATTAAGATTTCACATGGATATGTATCAAATATAGAAAGTCTTGTGTTGATGAAAGATTTGAAATATGATTGTCAATAGGGGTGTTCGCAAACCGCCTAACCCGTCCAAATCAAACTAAACCAACCCGCAATCTATCCGCAATTTAAAAAATATAGTTGATTGGATTGGTTTGTATTTTTTTCAAACCGCATTTTGTGAATTCGATTAAATTTTTTATATTTAAATATGCAATCCGCACAATATATATATATATATATATATATTTAATTATATTTATTTATACTAATTTTTTATATTCATAATACAAATTTGAAATCATAATTTTCTCTAAATTCTAATCTATCATATATATCTTTACATTTATTATTATCTTATTAAAAAAAAGTAAAAGTGAATTTATGTTTATTTATATAAAAATATATTGCATAATTAGAAAATTAATAAATTATTTATAAATTCATAATTATTATATTTTATGAATATTAGCATTATAAAAATGTAATTTATATTATTAAAATAATATTTTTGAATTTATAATATAATCACTACAACAATTTAAAAAAATTGTTAAATATAGATTATTATTTTGAAATTTATAAATAGTAAATATTTATAGTTTTATATATTAAAATTATAATATATTTAATATTATTA
>CATIWF010138546.1:0-16914 GCA_949630135.1 Balakata baccata
TACTCTGTTGTCCTTTAGCTTTTTATCTTCTTGGTATTTTTCCTTTCTTTTTTCTTCTCATGGAGATCAACGTAGGATGAAAAGTCATTTGATTCAACGGCTGTGATAGATTTGTAAGAAAATTTGAGGGCCGTGCATGCAATTTTTTTTTTAATCCAAAAACAACAAAATAAACAATGGCCCAACATTTTTATTTTTTATTTTTTTAAGAATCAATCATAATTTTAAAAAAATATATTTAAAAAAGCGGTTCATAAACAAAATTAAATAAATAAATTCAATTTATTTGCCTTTTTATGATAATTGAATTCACTTAGCTTAACCATTTACATGTTGGATTTTAGATAATTATCTGCTTTTTTATTGTAACCTGTAAAAAATATAATAAAATTTAATTTGATTTCAAGTCTTAGTTATGCTGCTACCTTAAAATTTATAATAGAGTATTTTGATGCCTTTAAAATTATATCCGGTATGTATATGTTAATTAATGTTAGTATATTGTCATAATTGACTAGTTAATGATATTTGTGGGAAAAAAAGCAATTTTAATTATTACTTCATTTAATTAACCCATATTTGTGCTATTTTTCCCTTTTCTCCTGAAAATTGTTCTTCATATTATTAAATATTTTTGTTCGTTAGAAAACCCGAAAGAGTGTGGACTATACAAGGAATAATCATTCCCTTCATATATTATAAAGATTTTAAACTTCCACTAATATTGATAAATTATAGTATAAAAAAAAAATTTGAACTCAGAATATTCTACATTCTCAAAAATTGAAAACATCAAGTAAATCATTCATTAATTAATTCTTATATACAAGTAATTGTGTGATGATCTAATACTTCATTCTATATATATATATATATATATATATAGAGTGAATGATTGTGCTAATATATAACTATTTTGGGTTGGACAAAGCCGCAGAGGGAATGATTTTGTTAAAATTTTTAACTCAAGTTGCAAATGAATAACTGAGATTCTCATAGGCTTTAGATTGCATTTTCATTATATTGAGAATATAAAAATAAGAAACAAATACCAAAAAAAAAAAGGAAAAGAAGGGACATAAGGGTTGATGTCATGCTTGAAAATATAGTGTTAGAATTAGGTGAGTAAGTAGACTTAATGTCTCCTTAATCATTTTTTCCATCTTTTTGTATGTATTTGATGTAGAGGTGAATATTCGGTAATTCCGTCGTTTAATTCAAAACAAATCAATTACCAAAATTTTTAGAAAAGTCTCATTAATTAATGAATCGAATAAAAAATTTGGTTATCAATTATTAAATTCAAAATTTTTAGTAATTATCAGAATAATCGAAATTTTAACCGAATTTATAAATTTTACTTAAAATTATGTAAATTTCTAATTTATTTTATTATGATAAAAAAAATACTAATGCTCACAAAAATTAAAATATCATAAATATTTTTGAAATAAAATAAAAATATATATAAATATCGTAATAAAATTTAAAATAAAGCTAAAATTAAAAATATAAAATTCGGCTATTACTGCGGTAAATTACATAATAAACGAAATAGAGCACATTTTAGTACTCATTATCTAACTAAATTTTTTTCAGTACGATAATTGGTTATCAAACTTTAATGGTTCGGTTCATAAATTTAGAATTACTAAACCGTTGCTCTTCCCTAATTTGATGTATGTCTCGTAAACAATACTTTTAAGTATTATATATATATATATATATATATATATATATTCTTGACATGAAATTGTTCAGATGATGGACCATTTTGATATATATGTTCTTACTAATTAGGTAAGGGTGATATGATTTCAAATTATGGGGTCACTAAAGTTGTGATTAGCAAGATGATAAGGTAAAAAAAAAAAAAAAAGGGTCAAGCAATACATATTTAATCCAAAAAGATAATTTTTAATATATTTTTATAATTTAAAATTAATAATACAATGTTATATTTAAGATTAATTTGTATTCTATTAATAAAAAATATTTTTTAAACAACGATGATAAAGTAATAGCTTGAAAATGTGAAATTGGATAAGAATGTTTTTAGCTAATAGAGTTGAATCATGGAGTGGGATTGGGGAGAAAGGCAATGGGTCCATATCAAATGTAGGAAATGTGGTCCCTGGAAGAAGAAATAGGGTAGATACAGATGCAGACGGTGGCAATTTCCTTCTTCAGTTATTTTTTTGCAGTTAGCAGTTTATGTCAAAAGACTCTAGGAGCAGTTTCACATTGAGGAAATCATTTTTAGACAAAAAAAAAAAAATAAATTTATTTTTAATTTTCTTTTTAAATTTTATGAATTAATTTTAAGAAAAAAAAAAATATATATATATATAAATAAATATTTTTTTTCAAAAAAATATATTTTAAAAAACAATTTATAAAAATAAAAATATTAATTAATTAAATTTAAAAAAATTCAAAACATATTTTTCAAACCCCCGAACAGCAATTCTAAATATTCGTAAAAGTTGTTGAGTCACTATTACTACTTCTTCAACATTGCACTTTTGCTTGGGACCCAATTCTCCAACTTTCCACATCAGTCTACCACTACCCAATAGGGCTCAAGCCCTTCTTTTTTTTTTAAAAAAAAATAGCAATATAAGACCAAATGTAGGCCTAGTCATACTTAATCCGAATTCTTATATCATGGACCGAATTTATATATTAATGTGGGTATAGTAATATGGGCCTAAATTTGTATTTTTGAAGGGAAATTTTTAAAGATAAAATTTTATCATTTACCGAAATTTTCAAAGGTATATCGAAGTATCTTTAAGATATTATCAGGGAATTCCTTCGAGAAAATTCTAAAAGAATTCCTCAAGGTATATCCGAGTATTCCCATAAAATTTCAAAGGTTTAACCAAGATATTCCTAGATAATTCCTTTCAGAAGATTTCTAGAGAATTTTCCAAGGCATATCCAAGATATTTCTAAGGAATTTCCAAGATATTTTAGTATTCTGAATGATATACCAAACTGTTTGTTTGAGATTTCTGTAATATTTTGAATTTTAATTGAATTTTCTTCTTATTCTTTAATGATTTAATTGTTCTTGTTCTTTTGTTATTTTTTAGTAAAATTTGAACCAATATATCACAAGATATACCAAATATATACCATCTGGACATATGCTGGGTATTTTGAGATTTATGTATTGTTATAATTTTAGAAAGTTATTTTCAGTAAAATTAAAAAAAACTAAGCATCGGTAAAAATGCAAATGGATACCCATTTTTTGACATTTCTGTAAAATTTCCTTTTTCAAAAATACCACAAAACTCATAAAATATTACAACATTACCTCAGTTAATATTTTTTTTCAAATTTATCAAAAATACCTAAAAAATATTATAAAAATATCTAAACTTAAAATATCACCTAGAGTATATAAAAAATTGCACATTTGGTACATCTCTGATATATCTTTATCCTTAGGAATATATTGGTATACATTATTCGGTATATCTTAAGAATATCTTGGATATATACACTGGGAATACTTTGAAAATTCTTTAGAAATTCTTTGGATATATCTTAGAAATTCATTGAGAATACTTTAAGTATATCTTGAGAATACATTGAAAATTCTTTGCGAATATTTCAAGAATATTTTGAGAATATTTTGAAAATATCTCAAATATACTTTAGAAATGCCTTAGATATACTTTAGTTGAATTATCCAAACTTTTACTAAAAGAGAAGAAAAAGAAGAGATATAAATGTGATAATGAATCCTCTACAAAATTCAATATCCATTATAGCTTAGCTAAGTCATCATACTACAATACAAACGGTTGAGATTTTCATATTCATTATTTGAACGGTTGAGATTTTCATATTCATTATTTGTTAGTGTCTTGGATTTTTTTTATTAAATTTTTTTAGATTATCAAATTTTGACCTTTTGTCTTCGACATGATATTTACAGATTTTTGCCTTTTTTATTATTTTACCATCAAATAATCCAAACAATTCACTATCATATTATCAAATAATCTAATGGCTTACCTTTTTTTAGATTAACAGATTTTTACTTTTTGGATTATTTCATGGCCGTAGATTCTTCACACTTTGGTTTTTATTGCAGCTATCATTAGAAGTAAAGTGAAAGAATTTGCATAAACAATATTGTAAAAAAAAAACTCTTGCTTATTATAGCATCGTCATCGTTTGGGAAATTAAAGAGGTCATCAACAACGAAATATTTTTCAGGTTTCTAGATAGAAATTCTATTACTTCTCCTCCTCCGGTGATATTCACTATCGCCTGAACTTATCGAAAATGGTAGAAAAGTGAGCCTCAGTTGCTACGTGAAGAAGACAATGAAATACGTTGTGTATTTTCTACAAGGTTGAGATGAATATATGATATTAGAGAATAAAGAAGAGAGAAGAAAAAAAAATATAGGTAATTTTGAAAAAGAAAAGTTAGATTTTTTTTTTGTGTGTGTAAAATTCTCTAGAATAGTCTGCCTACCTAATCCATCATCTTAGTTTAGGCCGAGGACCATTCTTTTGGGTTCATTCAACCCTTTAGTAATTAGTTTTAATTAGGGAAAAGAATGCAATATATGCTAAAGCAATGGTCCTAACTCCTAAGAGTTATGTATGAATGATGATATTAATGGGCTCACTTATTAAAGTTCATCATCTACTTCAAGCCCAACAAGCAACTCCATCTTCTTGCTTTACAATTAGTGGAAAGTAAACCATTTACCCTATACATTATAGAATAAACTTATTTATTCTACTATTTTATTTTGGATCTTTATATTTCTCAAATGTATCAAATAACATTTGTATGTCTTTTTATATTGAATAATATTTCTAGTGTCATTAGAATTTTGACTAATTAAAGCCAATTTCATAGCCTATTTTTAGAGCTTTTATTATATCTTCTTTTCTTATTCTTGATAGTTGGTGTTTGGAAAAAAAAAAATTTACTTTTTTTTTATTATCTATTCGAATTTTGGAAAGTTTTTCTTGATTTCATTATTTGTATATATATATATATATTACTCAAATTATTAAATGTATAGAAAAAATATATGCAAAATATATAATATTTATATTTTATGTATATATAATATTGTATTGTATATACAATATATTTTATGTATATATATATATATGTATTATTTTAATCTTGCACCTATACTTACATATCCCTTACTTATATAAATTAAATATACTCTACATGTATATTTTATTTTTTTTATTATAAGTATTTTGTATATTTAGTAAACATATACATCATATTTAACTCATTCATACTAAATATAATTTTTTTATATTTGTATTTTATTCATATCTTTTACCTATACAAATAAATTTCTTATTTACAGTAAATATACTTTACATATATTTTTATTTTGTTATTATAATTGTTTTTTATATTTAGCAAACATATACATCATATAAAACTTACTTATACTAAATATATATTTTATATATTTTTAGCTGATAATTTAATAATTTTGAATTAAATATATTAATAAATTTGAATAAAATAGATATATAAAATATATAATATAAATATAAATTGAATATACTTTTCACTGTATTGCTTTTACAAGAATAGATTTAGTTTATATATTATTCATAATTTCTAGTTAGATCAATATTTTTTTAATATTAAAATATTTTTAGTAATGATTGAGTGTAAATTTTGCCTTGATTGTAATGTATTGATAAAAAATTCAATGAGAGATGAAAAAAAGAAAATAGAAAGAGGATAACTTACGAAAAAAAAATAATAATATAGAGAGGGTGAATAAAAATTGATTGACGAGTGAAAAAAAAAAAAAAAAAAGAAAGAGAATACAGAGAGTAACATTAATGAATGAAATTAGAGAAAGAGAAAAATAAGAAAAATATTACAATCAATGTGAAAATTTAATGTTTCCCTAAATGGGATTATAATTTTTATGGAAACATCATATAAGCATATGTTAAGCATAAATTGAGAATTTTCAATTCTTTAAGTTATATTTTTTGTATTTTTGAATTATGATGTAAAAATAATATTACATGCATAAAAAGTAATATATGTGTCTATTTCTCTTATAATTATAATATATGTGTCTATTTCTCTTATAATTATACAAGCTCAACAAAGTACTTGTACATGCTAATTGGACTAATTCAATTAGTGTATCTACTATAAATTCAATATTAGTCTTTTGAATATATATATATATATTGATGATGCTTTTCAACATCCACTTATTAACTGGTTGGTGAGAAGAGAAAAAAAAAATATTTCCTAAAAAATTATTTCTTCTCGCTTCCAACAATAAATGAGTGTTGAAAATCGAAAAATATCCTTAGCATTCCTCGTGTATATATGTGTGATAAAAAAGAATTTGTGCATGAGCAATCCCAGCGGTGATGATTCTTTATTCTTTGAGCTAGTAACTTAATTGTATATTGTCATACCCATAATAATTTTTTAATAATTAGTTTCATAGCCCTTCAAAAAAATAATTAGTTTCATAAGAATTATTTCTTTCTATAATATTATTTTGTTAACTCAAAATATATGAAATCGATTTAAATAAGAATTTTTATAAGAACTAGACAGTATGCAGAGGGTGAAACAAACTGAAGTGAGAGACAGGGAGACAGTGAGTGTGGTCCTCAACAACAAAAGAATATGTGAAGTCCTTTGGTCCTCTCCCTAGCAAGATATCGGCAGTGGGTATTATATGTATATCATTTCCATTAACTTATTTGCTGTATGTACATGAATTTATAGGTTTAACAATTGAAATTGCTCATAAGAAACTTTCTCTGATCTTTATATATATATATTACTAACTGGTTTCTAGAAGTTTATGGAATCTAATTAATTCAACTTGAATTAACTGTTGGTCCATTGTAGGATGTAACTCTCTTTATACAGATTTTTTCCATATAAAACTCGAAATTCGAAATCTTATTTAAGAGAAAGAGGTGTGAAACTACCTTAGCCAACCATGTTTTGATTTTCTGATTTTTAAATATTAATCACTGTGATTAATTATCTTAAAAATGCACAAATTAGAATCTAAGATATGGTATCGTTTACGACATATATAATATTATTAGATGAGTTTATGTAAAGCTTTTTGATGAATGTTGAGTTTCAGAATTCATTGCATAAGCATGAGAAGAATGTGAAGATGGATGAACCATTTTCATAAGCAAAAAAGGATCCAACTAATAAGGTTATTTGAACAATTTTTTTTGAATTATATTACATATATCCTCAATCAATCAATCAATTAAAACTATACACTGAAATTAATTATACTCATATTAAATAGGACTTCAAGGACAATAAAGTACTCTATCATAAGTTTTAAGGTAATTACATATCCAAAATTCAAACTTAAAATTTTTTGAAACTGGAAAAGACTCGCGTCATATCATTCAAACTCTCATAGGTGTAATTTGAACAACTTTAATATTGCTAAAGCATTCAATCCCCGTATTAGGGACGGTATAACATGACAAATCTATAAATATAAAAAAGAAAAATATAAAAAGCAAAACTTTAGGATGTTGCTTTTAAAGTTTTTAATTAGGAGAGAAGAAGAAAAGCAAAGAAAAATCTTTATTGGCATATACACGAAAAATGAAAACACCAAAAACATGAAAAAGGAAAAAGTCATATATAATTGAAATAGAGAAAGGGTGGTGAAAGTTTTGTAAGATTTGGAAGCAACAAAAAAATATAAATTATGTATATAGAAAAATATAAATAGTTAGTGATAAAATATGATATAAAAAAATTATATTAATCAACCAATTGAGAAATATAAAATATTTATGATAAATGTTAGAGATATGAACTCATACTCAATCTCTCTCTATATATAAACGAAATTAGGTTAAATTTTTAATATTTATTTTCCTTTTTCTTTTATTTTACATTTTTTCCTTACATGGAAATGAACGGTGAGGCATTAGCTTAAGATAAAGAACCATTAAGGAAAATAATCAAAGCATTTATGAATTGAATGATTGGCACACCCAAAATTTGGGTTGTCGGATACTGAAATTATGTGGATTGACTGTATCACTTTACGGTCCAACTTGCTATGATGTTGCATCCCTTTCGTAGCTAAATAATATATTAATTAGAGAGGCATATGTGGGACTCTCCCTAATCCTTATTTAATAACCCAAAGATTGGAGAAAATACTCAATTAATACACCTACTATAAAATAATTACCGTAAAAATAGAAGCAAATAAATTTAATATTCAATCCCTATAATATTATATACCAAAAAATTTGAAAGAAAAGTATATGGGGTTCTTTATTCATACATTATCAATTAACTGATAAAATATTAATTTTTGTAGAATATTGCATGCATGATTTTGTTTTGAAAATAAATTTTTGAGTTCATCTAATGCAAAATTTATAATTTTGTTTAGGCTTTAACACATATAAAGCCTTCTTATTTTTTTTTTCCAGTTTGTCTATCAAATCGGTTTTTGGTATTGATCGCGCATAAATTCCATTTTTTATCCAACTTGTCCCTTGTAAAATTTTAAAAACGTAATAAGTTGTATCCTCGTAATAACGTGGCAGCCGACATGTGATTTTAACTGTTATGTTAGTACAGAAAGACAACTTGTTACGTTTTTAAAATTTTATAGAGAGCAAATTAAATAAAAAAATGAATTTTAAAAGGCAATTGATTGAAAAAATCAATCTGTATGACAAACTAAAAAATTAAAACACTCAAGGAGCAAGAGATGAATTGAGCCCTTTTGTTATTATTTTATCCATTTTACTATAAATATAGTTTTTCTATTTTTTTTAATTTAATATTTAAAACATATAGGATAGAATTCAAAAGAACGGTAAATATTTCCTCAACATTTTTAAATATATTTTTTCTATCTTGTAATATAGAGAGAGGGTTCTAATAATCACCACTTCGACTCTTCCGGGAATATTCTTTTCCTATGCTAAATTGATAGTGGCTTAAAAGAAAAGTCCGTTTAAAAGATAATTCCCTTAGGATATTCCCTTATTCCCGCGGTTATTTGCCCTCTAAATTCCATGACCAAAACGGCAAAACCCACCCAATTTTATTTATTAATCCCACCACTTAATTCACCATATCCAATGGCTAAAATCAGAAAAGATTTAATTTTTGTAATACCCTTTTGATCGTTGCATGGATTGAACCATTTATATCCACCTGGGTCAACATCAAGAGTCATCAAATCTAATGGCTAGAAACTTCCCATAAATTAGATTGGTTATTGTTACACTTGCACCAGAAAGTGATATTTCTACACACCCACCCCTTAATCAAATTGGAATAGACATGTATTCTTCCAACTTACCACGTAAAAATATTCGCGTAATATTCCATTGGCATCCCAAAATCCATTTGTAACTGTGATTCTTCATGTGCACATAATAGAAGCAAGAGGCTATCTTTTTTCCGCATATAAATACCCCCCATCTTCTATGCCACCTAGTCCATAAAAACCAAACAATTCCTTAAAGACATCAAATTTCTTGCACTTTCTTTCTTGTTTTTAAGTTTTAAGCTTTAAAGTTATAGAAGCAATGGCAGCAGGGATTGTGGTTGTTTTCGATTTCGACAAGACGATTATTGATGTTGATAGTGATAATTGGCTCATTGATGAATTGGGTTTTACAGATTTGTTCAATGAGCTCCTCCCCACCATGCCTTGGAATTCTCTCATGGTTAGTATGAAATGTCACCATTGTTTTATGTTATCTTCATTTCTTTAGTTAAAGATACCCCTTTTGGGTTTTTTCTTTCTGCTCAGTGTTTTTGTTTTCAATTTCTGCAAATTGCAGGATAAGATGATGAAGGAGCTTCATTCTAATGGAAAAACCATTGAAGACATTGTTGAGGTCTTAAAACGTACTCCTATTCATCCTCGGATTGTTCCTGCTATTGAATCAGCTCATGCTTTAGGGTAATTTTCTTGAGAAAGAAATTTCTTTTTCTTGATTTCATGTTTGATGGTTAATTATATTTTATACTTAAAATGTTCTGTTTATAATTTCAGGTGTGAGTTGAGGATTGTAAGCGATGCAAACATGTTCTTCATTGAGACAATTTTGAAACATCTTGGATTAAGGGACTATTTCTCAGAAATTAACACAAACCCAGGATTTGCTGATGAAGAAGGGAGATTGAGGATTTTCCCTTATCATGATTTTACTCAATCCCCACTTGGTTGCAGCCTTTGCCCTTCAAACATGTGCAAGGTATATACTTTTTTTCTCCTTTTTAACTAATTATTCAATTTCTCTTGAGAAATCTAGATTTTTTTTTTTTTGTTGCTAAAATACTAATTATTTAAAAGTGGGTATGATATACAAGGAGGTGGACACACGTAAGCCAGCCAACTGAATTGAAATTAGACCACGCCATTTTGGTGTGAAAATCATATAAGACAAAAATGATGTAGAACTTCCTTCTCCAATCCAACACCAATTTGGTGTTAAAAATGGTATCTGCTATAGTACTACGCCAAATTTGGTGTGGCACTATAGTTACACCAATTGTACTTTTTTATTGTAAAAAATATAAATAAATAATGTATAATTAGGAATAAATATGGAATATTCTTTTTAGTGTAAAAAATGGTGTGATGGATTGAAGATAAATTTATTGTAGCTACACCATTTTAGTATAAAAGTTACACCAAAATGGTGTTTTGGGTTGGAGATGCTCTTAGAGACCAATTAGTAATATGCTGCGAATAGTTGATGCTAATTGAATCCACAAACTTTGGAACGTGATTAATTATTTTCTTATTTTAGCATCTGATTATGACATGAAATATGTGGAAAATGTTTGGTTGTTGTCAATCTTTTGATCCCACATTGTCATATGGTCCATATTTACATATTATTTGTATTTTGGGAATAAAAGTTGTAAATTTCTAATCTTTGTGCATATGATTTGTGTGAAATAGGGAAAAATCATTGAAAGAATTCAAGCTTCATTAGCTAAGGAGGGAAAGAAGAAAATCATCTATCTTGGTGATGGAAGTGGTGATTATTGCCCAAGCTTGAAGCTGACAGAGGCAGATTATTTGATGCCGAGGAAAAATTTCCCAGTTTGGGATTTAATTTGCAGAAATCCAATGGCGATCAAGGCAGAAATTCATGAATGGACAGATGGAGAAGAGCTTGAAAGAGTTCTGCTTGAGATTATTGAAGAAATTCCTACGGAAGAAATAAATGAGAATTCTTGTCAGTTGTTTTCAGCTGACTGTAAATTGCAGACTATACCAATCGCAGCTTTGCCAAAAGCTCTCTCTGTTCCTCAGTAGCTAACCCAAATGTTTGGCAGATGCCAAAGCTATCAAAATAACATGATTTTTGTCTTATTTTTTTGGAGAAGCTTTGCTTTAACAGGAACAAGCAATGAGTTTGTGATGCTTCTTCTGATCAAGAATTGATCCAAGAAGATGATCAATATATCAAATATCTACAGTGTTTCAACTTGTAAAAAAGTATGATTTCCTATGCTTTTGGCATCAAATTCCTGTTAACAGTAAGCATAGTGCCGTACTATGAGAGCACATATACTTTGGCACAATAACCTTTATTTTTAATTTAAATGGATTCTGTATCTTAAAAAAATAAATAAAATCCGTGATGAGAAAGAAAAATTGAACATAGCATTTGAATCACTTCAGAGGTAGGCCTTAGCTCACCGGAAGTGTGTATGCCAGCAGTCCATTCGAGGAAGTCCAAAAGGTTTCGTAGAAAGAAAGAAGAGAAAACTTGAGCCGTGAAGAAAACACTTGCATCCCCTGTTTATTCACCAATTTGAGATATGGGTAGTCAGACTATATGACACTTTTTTTAGCTTCTCCAAGATTATTATAGATTTTCTCATCATACAATAGTTCTAAGTTATTATGAAAAATATACTTCATTAGGATTTCTTCACTTTTCTATTCATTTACTTCTGGGGTTTCCTTCTCACTGTTTTTGCTTTACTTTCGTAAAAAAAGATAGGCAGGCATCATTGAAGGGTATAAGAAGGTTGAAGGAGATACAAGAAGAGGCCAATGCCATCAAATAAACCCTGTGTGCGCTCCTATAATCTGTCAGTAACAGGTTGAAAGCTGTATGTGTGTGTGTGTGTTATGTATCAAGAATTCAAATAATGCTCCACGAACTAGCACAAGATGCATCATAATACAGAATAAAAAAGCATTGAATCAAGAAATACTGTACGAGTTTGAAGGATTTTCTTCGACTGGTACAAAAATTCTTGATTTCTACAAATGCATTCATTCTCTGTACTATTCTAAGAATCACCCAATTTGAAATAGTTTCTGCTTCTAACTATTCAAATTGCGCGGATACATTGATTGGTTACAGGATCAACAAAAAGAAACCAATATAGAATACATTCCTAAGCAAATCTTACAAAAATTAAGGCAGCAATAGGTGAGAACAAACCTGCTAATCGGGCAAGCTAATACACTTAACGTAACTTATATGTATATACTCTATCAACAAATTCAAGCGCCAACACCAGCAGTTCCCTTCAGTGCCTTCTTCAGCTCTTCATTCACATCCACTTCTGATTTCGTGTCATTTCCTCTCCTTTCATTTCTACTAGCATTCATATTTTTCATTCCATTTCTCTCAGAATATCTACCGGAATTGAAATCCAGAGCCGGTAAACTAATTTTACCGGCTGCAATTTCTTGCCTCAGATCTTCCACTGCTTTTTTCAATAGCCCATTCTCAACTTGCAAGACCTCCAGTTGCCGCTTAACCGTTAAACAAGCCTCTGCCACATCAGTATTTTCCAATTCCGAGCCTAATTTCGCTGGTGTAGAGGCCGTTCTTTTCGAGTTAGAATCATCACCATGCACATGCTCAATGCCTATCTTGTTCATCACTAAAAAAGGAATCTTTCTAAAATTAATCGCAGCTGCCGAATCACCGCCGGTGCCACTCTTCATTTCCGCAGGAACCCTAACACCCCACCGGAAATTCATCACCGCGCGACTCTTAACGGGCAATTTCGTACTTGCCGCCACTTCCACACCAGAGAATGCCCCGACAATCGTCCTAGCAGTTTGCGGCGGCAAAACGGTCATTTTCTTCCCGGGCAACCCATTCATTCCAGTGAAACAGCTTCCGTTCATCAACGGAGAATCAACCACCTCAATTGATCCATCGTCATTGCGATTCTCCAAAGACCCGATCAAATTCCCGCTCTTCTCAAAAACCGAAGACGACTGCGATTTCTTAATCGAGAAATCCCCAAACCTAGGCTTGAAATGGAGCATGAAGATAGGGTTTCCCTTTCCAAGCAAATTGAACTCGGCACTCATCAGCATAGAGCTGGACATGGGCGAACCAAGAGGTCCCATACCAGTCTTGACTGTAAGGGAGAAAGGGTTCCCGGTATCATTAGGACGGTAAGCGAACTTGATGGCGGGACCAGATTCAAAGAAAGTAGCGAGATTAAGACTTAGCTCTTTGGAATCGCCCGCCACAATCCCTGATTGGAAAGGCAAACCCAATATGCTTAATGGGACTTTAGCTCTAAACAGAGGCTTTTGATCATCACGGAACTTCAATGAAGTTTTCATGCTTGAAAATTCAGAAACGAAACCCTAAAAGTACCAAATTCAAAGTTTCGATTGTTTCTTTAAATAGAAGAAACAGTGAGCAGCGAGTGAAGTGAGGATTGATTCGATTTATAATATTTGGTTTGAAGAAAAGGAAATTACATTGATGGTTTTTCTGTTTCAGATTTTGAAATTGATGAAGAAACGGAATAAAACCGAAGAGAATTAGATCAAGCGGGAGATTCCGCCATATCCTGGCTGCATTTGAGCCGGTGACAGTTTTTGGTGGCATAGTTCAGTTTTTGCCCCTTTACTTTGTACTAATAACAAAGAAAAATGGGTAATTTCAGAAAATAGGAAGGTGCAAAATGGGAAAAGTGATGAGGACTTGAGTAGTGCTAATTACAGCGAATGGTATCAATTTTTATTAACTTGTTATAAATTAATACAAAATTTTTTAATTATTATAAATTATTACTAAAATTTTTTACTTTATCCTAAATTAATATAAAATATTTTAAAAATATTATAATTTAGTATTAAGTCAAAATTCTAATAAAAATAACTGACGTAATACGCTCATATATTAATATATCATCTTATTTGGCTATAATTTTTATTTGATACCAAATTATAATATTTTTAAAATATTTAATATTAATTTATAATAATTAAAAAGTTTGATAACATATTGTAATAAAGTAAAAATATTTGTTACTACTTAACAATTATCCCACCTTAGGAGTACTAGAGTTTGTTCTTGGCTGGCTGGCAAAAGCATGTTTAATTTTAAATTTTTTATAATCAATAAACTATTTACTCTAAATAAATAAGGGCTTAATTTTGATGAAACTCAAGTAAACGATCGAATATTCAAAATTAAAAAATAAAAATAAAAGCCAGAATTGGGCTGCTACTGCAAAATTTTTAGAGTTTTTTAAGCAAATCTCTAAATTATTATGTATAATTACTATTATAATTGCAATATAAAATGTAGTTTATTCTCTCTATTTCAAAGTTTTTTTTTTCTCATAATACTTATTTACCCTTTTTGAATATAATTAATTATCTAATTTAAAATATTTATTAATTTAAATTCCTAAAATAAATGAATAATTAATTATTTGAATTTATTTAAAGTAATTTAGAATATCTGCCCTATAAATTTTTTATTTATCATTTTCTTACTATTGCAGATTATATATAAATAAAAATTATTCATAATTAATGTTAATAATGAATAACTTTCGTTTACATAGATCAAGTTATATATTTGTTAGATATAAATTATATTGGTGCTATATGATATAAAATCTTACACAAATTTATTTTATTTTTAATGATAAAACTAAATTTTATAACACCAAATGAATATAAATATGTATTTTAATAATTTATTGATTCAATGTTGAGAAAATACAATTTTTTTTAACATATAATATCATAATATTTGTGGAGTACGTTTAAAAAAACAAAGAATTGAATATTTAAATGTCAAATATTGACATGTTATCTTAAGATTATATTAGGTTATATTTATGATATATAAATCCTACACATAGTATACTTTAATCTAATTTTGCCAAACAAAACACGTTATATGTATGTTATACGAAGGTTATATGAATATTATCTGATACTAAATCATGCATAAATGTTAATTATTTTTAACGATGAAACCAATTTTATTTAAGGCTATAACTGTTATATTCAATGTATGTATACAAATATATAGGTGTCGCACCCAATTCTTCGATTATAAAGATAAGTTTCACCCACCCCACCGCTATCTTTCTTTACTCTTAGACGAGATAAAGAGAAATAGCGACTAAATATATTTTAAAATTTACACATGAACACATGCTAATGGCCATTACTATATTACATAATTAAAATATTTTAAACTCCGATTCTCACCGTGTTATTCTTTCACTCTCCTTTAACCATCTATATATTTCTAAGCTTCAACATTTTAGTATCCTTAAGACCTCTTTGTGGATAATGGGTATATATATCAAGAAGAACAGAACTTTGATTGTGCTTAATATTCACAAGAAAGTGAAAAAAAAATAGAAAAATTATGTAACTGAACCACATTCTATATTAGCATTTGAGTAAGAAAGTGATACAATCTTCTTTCTGCTTAGTTTATTGTATTGAAGAAAGAAATTATCGCTAACTTAAAACCGAAAGAACATGTATTACTTCCTCTCTTCACCGATAGCACTAGGTACACCTTCTTCATGCCTAGCTTCTAGTATGCCAACAATGGAGTTGGCTTTTTCTCTGTCAAATTTGATTAGTTTAAATGGAGAGAAGATTGTGTGAACAAATTTTTGTAAAATAAGTGCTAAGAAGGAAACTGGAGAAATTAAATGAAAACTCTAAATCATAAAAATTAAATGAAATTGAAAAGAAAAGTATAAATAAGTTTTATCCAAAAAAGGAACTGCAGATCGAGTGGATTAAGAAAGCGAAATTGCAGGGATCCTTCCAATATAATTGATTTTAAAATAAAAGCTCTTGTGAGAAAATACAAAATGTAAATGAGTAATTTAATACAAAGAATAAAGCAATGGTGTTTAAGAAAATAGTTTGAGAAAAGTGGTGTTCCGTGTCATTATTTCAATTTTTTAAGCTGGGCTTTTATCGGAAAGCGCAGTATTCTTGCTTATGCGTGCAATGCAATAGAGCCCGTAATCCTCGCTACAATGGCAAAGAGAAAGCCCAACTCCTCACCAAAATCACCTATCAGGGGATTCGTGACCCATTTTTGGGCCTACAAGAACAATTATTTTTTTAATCTATTTTCTTTATCCCTCAAGCTTTCTATTTTGATTTTTGATGGCTAAAGAAATGATCACGTCTCATGCTTTTTTTTTTTTTTTTTAAATTACAGCGGGGGAGGAGGATTCCAGCCTGAGCTCCATTGCTCAGGTGAAGATGAAGCTTCCATTGAGCAAAGCCAATGGGTGCATCACGTCTCATGCTAAGACTAAGACAATGCGAACCACAAATTGAGGTTCATTGATGGAGTATAAGCTATGGGTGGAGCAATAATGTATGAAAATGGCAGCTGAAGCCCAAATTTCGGGGTAACAAAATCAATCATTTCAGAATAAGGCAATATAATTAAAGACATATTTTACTTCCAATAAGAATCATGCCCTACATGTCAGCATCTAATTATTTTCAATTTCCAGCACGCAGCGGCAGTGGGGTCACATAGCTCCATCATTTACTTTTCCTTCTCTCGAAATAAATCAGGGATGTCTGAGATTGTGATAAATGTT
>CATIWF010138591.1:0-24549 GCA_949630135.1 Balakata baccata
TACTTTCACTTAGGATTTTTATCAAACATTTTGAGAGCATTACTAAATATAAAATATATCTTATATACTTTTAAACATAACAATCCATATTTTCCATAATATATATATGGAAAAATAATATTCATCTCTAAACGTCAACAATAATACTCATCTCTAAAAATAATATATACCCATATCTAAACATAACAACTCATATTTTCCATAACATTTCTACGACAATATAATACCCATCTCTAAACATCAACAATAATAATATAAACACAATACCCATCTCTAAACATTCAAGTAAATTAACAAGAGAGGAAAAAAACCTTAAAATGCCTAGGACAGAAAGTAAAGAGAAGAACATGAAATTAATGAGAACTGCAAAAAGGAGTCTGTTGAACAAAGAAAAAATGACAAACATTGTGAACTGATACAAAAATGAACGTGATTTTCGTTAACCAAAAGAAAGAGAGAAAGAAAAAGTGACGGAAAAAAAAAAAAGAAACTTACCTTAGCTTGCCACCAGACTGAAATGGAGAAAGGAAGAATGCAATCGGTGTGGGGCGTGAAGGGAAAAAATGAGGGGGGAGGGCAGGTCTAGGGTATTTAAAGGATAACCAGACACATAGGTTAAGCGCTAAAATAGACGTGTTTGATCAAAAAAATACGACGTCGTCCTACTGAACTTGTCTGTTTTAGAGCAAAATAGATGCGTCTGTTTCAATCTTGACAGACACGACTGACATTTGTTTTTCAAGGAACATACATGTCTGACCCATCCAACACGGCGTCGTTTCGATGTTTTTCCATAACTCGTATTCAAATAAGTCTATTTTCCAAACTGTTGCATTTGATATATTTTATATTTTATTTATATTTTAAATTTATAATTCAAATATTTAATATATTTAATGTATTATAATTTATGATATAAATTAATAAAAATAATAATTATTATATTTTTATTTTACTTTATTATTTTGTTTATGTTATTATTTATATAATCATAATATTATTATTTGTATATAATAAATATAAATTAATATTAATATTATAATTATAATTATAGTATATAATATATATAAAATATTTGAAATATAAATATACAATCTAATAAATAAAATATAAATTTAAAATCTAAATTATTAAATTATTGAATTATTACATTTAGATCTAATGTGACTGTTTTCCTGAAAAGCAGTCGCATCTGATATTTATGTATTTAAATTTATTACATTATTATTACATTTATGTCAGATGCGACTGTGTTTTTCCAAACAAACTTATCTAAGCCATATCAAATACGTCTATTTTTTGGAACAGTTGCATATGATATAAAGGTTTGTGATTTTATTTTAAAAGTCACTACATTGACTTTATATGTCTGTTTTGTTTAAAACAGACATATCTGACATTCGACTGAGGTATATTTTGTACTAGTGAAACAAGAGACGACTGTAGATTCCACAAATGAAGTAGAATACATTACAGCTTTCAAAGAAGTAAAGGAAACGGTTTGGATAAATAAATTCATCACAAAACTTGGAGTGGTTCCCAGCACTGTTGATCCAATACAACTATATTGTGACAACGATGGAGCCATTGCACAAGCAAAGGAACCACAGTCTCATCAAAGATCTAAACATGTGCTTAAATGCTACCATGTAATTAGAGAGATCATAGGTAGAGGTGATGTAAAAATAGAGAGGATGCCTACTGATAAGAATATTATTGATCCACTCACCACTTCCCCAAAAGAAGTACGATTCTCATGCACTCGCCTATGATATTAAATATAAAAGTGATTAGCTTTAGTGCAAGTGAAAGATTGTTAGAAAATGTGTTATAAAGACAATTACTTTTAGCACTCATTGCACATATTTTTTATTTGAATAAAATGACATTTTTCATTATTTTGATATTCATCACATTATGAATTGATTAGATCTTAAATCAAATAATGAAGTCCATGATACAAAACATAAGATGAAAGAAATCATGATGTGATCATGATAGTGAGATTCCTATCATGTGCAGTTATGTTTGTATCTAAATTATCCCTATTTATAGGATCAATAAGACGAGACATTATTGATCCGGACATGCTAGTATATGTTATAGTTATTGATTGGATTAAGCAGTAGATCTCATAATCTATAAACATGAGATGTTTAAAGTTAACATATGGATGCTTGCTAGAGTAGACAAATACATTGGAGATCTACTATAAAACCATCACATGGATCTTATTTCAATGTCAATGACAGTCTCATCATAGCAAGGTACAAGTATCCTTAGACTTGAGATGCTCAAGGTTATCTTGAATACTGATCTTCTACTTTGACTCCATTCTTGTTGCCTCAAGAGAGGTCACTCATATGATGGTGATTAGGTACAGCTTGAGGTATTCGAAGATAGTTGAGTAGCCAATAAATGATTTACTACTCTTGATAGAAGGAGAGTATACCCATGGCCTCTTATCGAGATCATTACTTAGGAATCGCTAGCTAGAGTGAAAATGTTATGAAAATAGTATTCATGTCATGAAAATAGTATTCATGTCATATCTGTAAGAGTAATGAGTCTTAAATATAAGATCTAATATCATATGTGACGTAGTCAGTCTAGTAGGAGTTGACATTGAGTCCATGCTCTGAACTAAGTAGGGTATAGGAAAGTGAAGGGATGAATTACATGGATAATTGTCTATGGAAAGGTTAAAGTCAAACTACTGACTTTCAGGTCAATTGAGGGTCATGATGTGTTACTAGATACCGCCCATAATTTATTTGAGATCAAGTGTTGATCTGAGTGGTCAATATAACCGGGAAGGTAATGGGTAACACACATTTAAGGTGTGATGAAGAAGTAAAATAGGCTTTTCGATCAAATCCAAAACTAAGAGAGAAAAATTGAGTCTAGATAAAATCGCAAGCACGAAAGGTAATTCGTGAGCAGGATTTGTCTCACAACTAGGAAGGCTGTCTTGGTAATAAATGAATTTTCGGATGTATTTCCAAAAGAATTACCAGGTTTACCTCCTAAGAGAGAAGTTTATTTTTCTATTAAGCTTACTCCTGGTATAATGCCTATATCCATGACACCATATAGGATGGCATCATTAGAAATGAAGAAGCTTAAAGTGCAGTTGTAAGAACTTCTTGATAAGGGTTTTATTAGACCCAGTGTATCCCCATGGGGTGCTCTAGTGTTATTTGTGAGCAAGAAAGATGGATCTTTGAGACTGTGCATCGATTATAGACAGTTGAATAAGGTGACTATCAAGAATATATATCCATTGCCATAGATTGATGACCTCTTTGATTAGTTTAGGGGTGCTGGATTATTTTCCAAGATAGATCTAAGATCAGGTTATCACCAATTGAGAGTGAAGATGGACGATATAGCTAAGACAATGTTTAGGACTAGATATGGTCACTATGAGTTTTTGGTTATGCCATTTGGGCTAACCAATAATTTAGCGGCATTTATGGATCTTATGAATAAGATCTTCATGCTATATTTAGACCATTTTGTGGTTATCTTCATTGATCATATCTTGGTTTATTCAAGAGATCCAGCAGAACATGAGAAGCACCTAAGAAATAGTGTTGTAGACACTAAGGGACCATAAGCTTTATGCTAAGCTTTCAAAATATGAGTTTTGGCTGAATGAAGTGACATTTCTAGGACACATTATATCTATAGAAGGTATTAGAGTTGATTCTAGTAAGGTTGAAGCGATTGTGAATTGGAGGCTTCCACAAAATGTGACTGAGATTCAAAATTTTCTTAGTCTTGCTGGTTATTATAGAAGATTTGTTAAAGGTTTTTCAATGATTGCCACTACTTTGACAAGAATTTTGAGGAAAAATGTTAAGTTTGAATGGACAGATAACTGTCAAGCTAGCTTTGATCAGTTAAAGAGTATGTTACAGAGGCTCTGTTGACACAGCCGATCCCTGGTAGAGAATATGTTATTTATAGTGATGCATCCCATAACAAATTAGGTTGTATGCTTATGCAAGAAAGAAGGGTAGTTGCTTATGCTTCGAGACAATTAAAACCATATGAGAAGAACTATCCTACTCATGATTTGAAATTGGCAACTATAGTTTTTGCATTAAAGATTTAGCGTCATTACTTATATGGGGAAAAGTGTTTTATTTACACGGATCGTAAGAGTTTGAAGTATTTGCCTACATAAAATTAGTTGAATTTAAGACAAAGAAGGTGGCTTGAATTGAACAAAGATTATAATTGTGTTATGTACTACCATTCGGGTAAAGCCAACGTGGTAGCTGACGCTCTGAGTAGAAAGACAGTGGCGGAGTTGCACATCTTGCCTATTTTGAGTCAAGAAATTAAAGATGCACATAAACAAGATAGTAAGTTAGTTGAATTGGCTGAGTTGGTGTCTAAAGGGGAGAGACCCGAGTTTACTATTAATCTAGACGATGAATTATATTATCGAGGTAGACTTTGTGTACCCGATGTTGAAGACCTTAGACAAAGGATTTTAAAGGAAGCTCATGAAAGTAAGTATGTTATGCATATTGGAAGTAACAAGATGCATTAAGAATTAAAGAGAAATTATTAGTGGCTAGGTATGAAAAAGAATATCACTGAATATACCATCATATATCTAGTTTGTTAGCAAGTGAAAGCCGAGCATCAAGTACCTTCGGGTTTATTACATCCGATCTCTATTCTGGAATGGAAATAGGAGCAGATTATTATGGATTTTATAACTAGGTTACCATTGACATCGAGGAGACATGATACAATATGCGTAATTGTGGATAGGTTCACGAAGTTAGCACATTTCTTACTAGTCAGAAAGGATTATCTGATGAACCAGTTAGTGGAGATTTATGTTAATAAGATAGTGCGAATTCATGGTGTGTCTGTTTCTATTGTATCAGATAGGGATCCTCGATTTACATCTTAGTTTGGAAGAGTCTTCAGAGTGCTTTAGGCACTAAGCTACATTTTAGCACAACTTTTCACCTTCAGACAGACGGTCAGTCTGAGGGAGTTATCTAAATTCTTGAAGCTATGATGAGGAGTTATGTTATTGAATTTGAAGGTAGCTGGGACAAGTATCTTTCTTTGATGGAGTTTGCTTATAATAAGAGTTATTAGTCCAACATTCAAATGGCTTCATATGAGGCATTATATAGTAGGAAATATCAGACACCATTATGTTGTATAAAGCTCAGTGAAAAAAAGATAGTGGGCCTAGACGTAGTGAGGGAAACTGAAGAGAAAGTAAAGATCATTTAAAGCAGCTGCTGATAGACAAAAATCATATGATGATCTCAAAAGATGAGATATTGAATATGAAGTGGGAGATAAAGTTTCCTTGAAAGTATCTCCTTGGAAGAAAGTCTTGAGATTTGACAAGAAAGGCAAGTTGAGTTTGAGGTTTATAGGGTCATTTAAGATTTTATAAATAGTCGAACCAGTTCCTTATTGACTTGCTCTACCTCTAAGTTGAGTTAAATCCATAATGTGTTTCATGTTTATATGTTAAAATGGTATTGATTAGTATCCCTAATTGTTCCACAACAACATAACAGGTATGTTTCAGGGACAAAATATTTTTAAGAGGAAGAAAATTGTAACACCCATTTACTAGGGTTAGTTGTATTTCATGAATATGTGACTTAAATAGATTATTTAAGAGGTGCAATGGAGGTATATGAGGTATATGTGGGGTGTATTAGTCAATTTTGGCTTTGGTTTGAAGAGAGAGGGATAAAAGAAATGAAGAAAATGGGAAAGCCATGATTCATGCCCGCGAACAAAGTGTTCATGGCCATGAACATCGTGGTCAAAGATAAACATTAACTGTTTTTACTGTAGACATTCATGGCCATATAGGTTTTGTTCATAACCGTGAAAGGTCTAGTATAAAAGCATTTTAGATGATCTTATTTTCATTTTTCACCACCTTTTCAACTCTCAAACCCCAAGAATAGATCATAGACACCCAAGAACCCTAAAAGAGTGATTCTTTATAGATTTTTGAGTGATCAAACACCAAAACCAAGAGAGAAACCAAGATCAAAGTGAGATTTGAAGGATTTTATAATATATAAGAAGAGTTGGAGGAGAGAGCAAGTTAGAGCAAAGGAGAGCACGATTTCTTTGCATAATCAAGAGTGTTTTTAGCTTTCAAGAGATAAAAAAAGACAAGAACTCCATTTCATTACCATGATTATGAAGTTATATGAAGAGATTGTGATGTTTGGGTGAAAAGCCATGGATGACGGGTTATGGAAGATGAAGGGTGTTAGGGTTTTATACATATTTATGTTCTTTGAAGTTGTTGGAAGTAAGATATCATGGTATTGAGTTTAAAAACTTGCATAATAACCATAGTTTGTGGAGCATGAGTTAGTTTTACATTTTTGTTATGCTTCCAAAGTGATAGAATTTAATATATAGGTATCTTTCTGATAGGGAAACAAGGAGAAGATGGAGGAGATCATCAAGGAGAGTAGATAGCTCCTTAGTTGGTTTTTGATCAAGCTCTTTATAGAGGTTTGTACATATTTGCATTGTTATTTATGCCTTGAACATGTTGAAATACATGTAAATTATGAGATGTGTGCATGAATGGGGTTGAGCGTGCTTGTTTGTTAAATAATGTAATATTAAGAAATATGAAAGCATGAAATGACATGTTAAATGTTAGAAGAGTTAATTTGAGTATTTGAATATATGTTAAATATTGAATAAGCATGGAAATGGCATATGTGCATTAAATTGTATATAGTGTGTATAGCTTGTTGAGCTTGGTTATGAACCTAATATGCAATGATTTGAGTTGTGTTAACTTAATTATGATTGTGTTATATTCCCATGAATAATTTAGGAAGTGTTTAGAGTTGGAATTTTGGTAAAATTCGATCAGAAGAGCAAGTTCGGCCCTTTCACAACCAACCTCACAACCATACTAAAAACTGTCATGGTCATGAATTTTAGTCTAGTAGCCTTCACTATTAGGCTTTACAACGAACGTCACAACTAGGCTGAAAATTGTTATGGCCATGAATCTTACTCTAGTAGCCTTCACAACAAGCCTAAAAATTCATGGCTGTGAAAACACTGTTCACAATAAAAATAAACCGTGTTCAGATGATGTTTTGGTGGGTCTGAAACATACCGAATAGACCTAAATGCTAGAGAATGATGTTATATCGTATGAGAACATGTCTATGAGTCTAAATATGATACATGAACATGATTATGACATATGTAACATCATTGAAATGTGAAAGAAAGAGATTAAAATGAGAAAATACAATGATATAAATGCACATTTCTCTACCTGAGGACTACTTTAGAGTAGATGGTATACCATTAAGGGGATACGCGATACATATTGATGAGCCTATGAGTAAGGATAGGGAGAATAAAGCTTGGTAAGTGTCCCTACTCTTGGTACTTATAGATTTATATTCAGTCAAGTTATTTTGAGCTTTGTAAGCCTTCTTGACTTGAGATTTTAGTGAGTAGGAGATTTTACCTCTGAGAGACGCCTCTACTTCACACCTTGTATTAGGCTCGTCCGAGAATGAGGCTTGGGAAAATTATTGAAGCCATTTATTGAAAAGAGTAATGAAACTTGATAAAGCTAAATATATGTATGATCAAGAATGAGTTGTGGCAATACAATGAATAACATGATAAAACATGTATTATAATATGATATGTACTTGTGTTGCAAGAGTGAGATATGATATTTCTTCATAATATATATGCATGGATGTCGGATATAATTTGCAATACCGAGAAATTAGAGATAGATTAGCGTGAGTTTTTCTTATGCAGAATCAAGAGTTTGTAGATATTAGAGTTTGTAGATATTAGAGTTTGAAATTGAAAATAGGAGATAGTGCCCAATCAAAGAATACATATGTGATCCGGTTTATAGGTCTAGGCTATCATATTTTGTATTATGTATAAACATGTATTTGGAAATGGTGAATATGGATATAATGATGAAGTTTATGATATATATATAATAAAGTTTGTGATGTATATATTAAACATGTATGAGGCGTAGAGCCTAAAACCAGATGATGTTGTATATGATATGACAAAAAAATATATGAGCCATTGTTATATGAATAAGAAGTGTGTATGAGTTTGATATATGAGATGATGATAATTAACCAGATATAAGATACGTACAGATAGTGTTATTCTGCCTATGTAATGGATTGTTCCTATTATAGAGTTATACAATAGGCATAATTCTGTTATATGGGCGGGACACCACATGATAATTGTTGATTATATGATTGTTGTGCTATGTACACATATGCACTACTAAGCACAAATTGCTTAGTGTATGGTTGTTTCTCAGATGCAGGTTGGAAATTCATAAACAGATATTGATAGAGAACAAGAGCTAGATTTGAGTCACAGGACAATTACTTGATTGAGAGTTGGTGATACACCAAGGTATCATTGTATTTTAGATGGATGTGTTGAAGTTTTGTATTCTATTCAAAGATACATTTTGTATAAATTGGGCTTGTAAAGTAATACTTATAATTGAGGTGTTTGATGAGTACATTCTCTTTTTATTTTTTTACAAAGGTTTTTAAAATAGTCATCATAACTATGATGCATCAAACAATTTTACAAAGTTTTAATTTTACTGGATTTTCATACATGGTATTGTAATACTCATTTATATAGTTGGATTTATTTTAATTATATGATATGGTGTTACATATCAATGTTATTTTCACTAGTAGTCATTCAACTTTGTTTTACTTGCTGTAAAATCACTGAATTTTTTTTTTATAAAAAAAATTATTTTCCTTCAACTTAAACAACTTGTAGCTAAATTTGATGAATAAACCACAAAAAATCTGACTTTAGTAGGAAAAAATTAGTGTTAGCAAAGAAAATGATTTGGAATTTACTAGTATTAATTAGTAGCTGGAGAAGAATAATCAATCTCAAATCCAGCACTACTAGGAAAAATTCAGTTGTTAGAACCAGCATGAATCATGATTTTGAAAAATAGGACAACATATTCAACTTTTTTTTTTGGCTAAAATTCTAATTATTTATTCATCAAATTTAGTTGTAAATTATTTAAGTGAAAGGAAAAGATTTAATTTTTTTTGACAAAAAAGTTCAATGATTTAAAAGCACGTGAAATAAAAAGCTTAGTGGCCATTAGCAAAATTAACATTGACGAGTCATCATTCTCTACTTGGGACTGCCACATAGCAGGTGATGTGATACAAATTTTTAATGTTATTGATGTGTCATCTACATGGCACTCTAGCTTGCTGATGTGATGCTAATTGCTGGGAGCTTTACTTGTCAAAATTTGCTTAGATGTACAATAATGTGGCAGATTATGGTGTCTACGAAACCTTTTAACTCAGCTTTCCAATTTTCTATTGATTACCAGTGATTTTTGTGCAACAAAATCATATAAAAATAATTTTACTAGTATTACTTAGCATTTATATGATATGAATGACCAAAATTAAAATTTTTTCTGGTTACGTCACTCATGGTGGAAATGGTAGTGGTGGGGGTGGTAGTGGCAGCGGCGGCAATAGCGGCGGTGGTGTTGGATGAGTAGTAATAGTGGTGGAGGTAGTGGTAGAGTATGCTATTACATGAGTTGTGGAATAGCTATTATTATTATTATTATTATTATTATTATTATTATTATAAGGTGAGATAAAGCTCAGAAAAAAAATGCAACAAAAAACGTCTTGAAATAAAACAGAGCTAACAATGCCATGCGAGGGAATTGTGAGGACACGAGAGGCAAAGTATTGGCATATCTAGGTGGTAGTTGCCACCCCAAATACAAAAAATAATTAAAAGTTTAATAATAATAATAATAATAATAATAATAATAATAATAATAATTATTATTATTATTATTATTATTATTATAAATATGTAAAGTTACATTTCTAAATATTCAATTTATTAATATTTAAATAAGATTCCAAGTATTAAGTACATATATTTCTATAATTATGTTTTTGATTTATTTTAATTCATAATAGTAATTTTTAGTTTATAATTTTAATATTTGTATGGTGATTAATTTTATTGATTGTCAAATTCTACTAACTCTATTTAATGCTTAGTTACTTTTACAGAAAGAGATTTATTTACAAATATTATCTATGACAATATTATAAATCATTTTTAAAAATATGAGAACTTGTTGAGAAAATTGAAGTTCTTTTTTAAAATTTTTTTCTTGTATCAATAAATTATAATTTAGAACTTTAAGGATTATATATGATAAATTTTATTTATAATTTTTTTATTTTATAAATTTGCCATCCTATTAAAAATTTTCTAGATCCGCCAGAGCCAAATGGATAGTCATGGGCCAATTTTGACAGGATGTCTACTGCATTGTTGGTATAGCTATTTTTTATTTTTTTTTTAATGATGGAATATGTATTCTACAAAATTAAGAAATAACAATTACATAAAATTATGATTCCTTGTTTAAAATTTGAACTAAAATTTAGAATAATTATTCCACCACGTCCAATTTATATATCTATTATATTTAGAACAGATACATTTAAACTTTGCCTAAAGTATATTTTGTACTAATTAACTAAACATATTTTTCCATGTTCATATGAACCGAAGAAACTATTAATAGCTAGAAGAAGAACCTATTAATAGCTAGAAGAATCAAACGTTCAACCATTCATTTATAAGTTGATTACAACATTTATTTCAATTAATAATATTAATTTAATTTACTATTTTAAAAATAAAAGCAATTCAATTCAAAATATTGAATTTTTTTTTCTTTGAGTTTTGGGAAGGATACCCATTATTAAAACACAAATTTACATGGACTGTCAATATATATTGCAATTTATATGGATATTCTCAAATATAAACATATGAAAGAAATCAAACTTCGATTTATTGATATATATTCCAGTTACACAAGAAAAGAAGTACAATAAATTAATAATGATAAACAAGTTGAGCTTCCCTTTTTATTTCTCCTATTAATTTTCCCCATGCCGTTTTCTTAAAATGGATACTTATACAGAAATAACATAAAATACTTATACATAGATATATAGAGGCCATTATTAAGACATGGTGTTGGTATAGATATATAGAGGCCATTATTAAGACATGGTGCAGGCCATTGGCTATACGTATAATATTAATAATAAGAGGGGTTTTATTTATTTATTTATTTATTATTAAATTCCAAGCCTACTAATTACCGCCTTCATCATTAATATTATTATTAGTATTATAAGGGCTACCTTTATTAGTACCTTCTGGTGGTGGAATATGTGGAGGTCCATTAATTTCATTTTGCTTTAAATTTTGATGCTGCCCATCCTTCTTTTCTCCTGGAAGAATAATAAGATACATTAATTTAAATTAAATTAAAACACATACAATCACAAAGAAACTACATCAATATTAATAGATATATTAAGTGAAAAATATATAAAGAGGTTAATTAACAAAACTAATTACTAGGTATTAGGAAGTTGGTCCGATGAGCCCTCACTATCTGCAGCAGCAAAGGAGAAATCAAAAGCAATATGATGATGATGCTAACAGTAAATAAGCTTTTGCTGCTACCCATTTTCTTCTTCTTGTTTTTTTTTTTCCTTTTTTTTTAAAAAGAAAAATTTATTTGCAGTTTAATTTCACCAACAAGAAGGGAAAATTAATTTTGAGTGTGTTATTCTTATGCTTGTGATGTTGTATATATATACACAAAAGAGAAGCATTATTTACATCTTCTAAACTTAGACAGAAATTAGAGATTAAAAAATATGACCATTTTTTCCATTCAGTATGAGCAAAAAGAATAGAAGTTTTCACAGTCCTTAACGTGGAACCAAAGCTTTAGTTTGGACTCTGAATTTAATTAGACTAAATCTATTTATTTTTTTTATTTTTATATCAAAAATATATAAGAGCATAAACCCATTTAATGAAAGTAAATCTTTTGCGACTTAATTAACAAACATTAATAATCATATTTCACATATTTCCTAATGAGATCAAAATCTTATAAAAATACTTTTTATTAAAAACAATGGAAAACCCTAAACCCTAAAGCAATAGCCAATTAACCAAAGCCCAATGAAATACAGAACAAATGTGTAGGAGATACAATCATCTCTTTGCTGGTGTATGAATTATTTTCGATAATTAAGTACATAATTTTAAAATTTTCCATCAGAAATCCGTAGTATATGAACTTTTATCTACCTGTTGTGAGTTCCTTTTAGTTTACCATAGGTGAATAAAAATTGCAATAGGCAACTGTAATGTTAAATTCCATCTAATAGTTTTCGGTTGTACGAGCATCTGATTACTATAGGGTTCGAATTTGAGAATTTATAACTATGATCACCAAATTAGTGTCAATAAACCAAAAACAATTTGCTTACCATGAATTCATAACCATTTAATTGCGCTTGAGTTTAAAGTGTTTCAAAAGAATAATATGACTTTTACTTATTCCTTTCAAATTGGCGTGATTCTTAATGTTCAAATATTTACGATTTGAAATAATATGGAAGTCTATACTATTTATTTTGAAATAATATTCAATCTCTGTGTTTGATTGATAAATAACAAAGAAAATGATAAGAGAATATAAAACTATTTAGAATTTTAAGTTTGAAAAAAAAATTGTACTTACAATTTAGGTAATATACACGTTTTCTCATCATTTATCACTAAACAAAGAACTGAAAACCAAAACTTGTGCTTCCAATATAACTAAAAAGCTAAGCTGAATTCCAGATTTTTTTAAATATTTCCAAGCTTAGAAATAGCAACTAATCTGAAGAATATGTTGTTAGAGAGGTGTTTTAAAAACAATCAACTTTAACACTTATTGTACAAATTCTTTATATGAATAAGATGACATTTTTCATTATATCGATATTCATTGCATTATGAATTAATTAGATCTTAAATCGAATAATAAAAGTAAATGATATAAATATAGCATGAATAAAATCACGATAAGATCATGTTATTGATATTCCTATCATGTGCAACTATATTTGTATCTAAACTATCTCTAGTCATATAGGAACAACAAGATAAAATATTGTTGATTCGGATATACTAGTACATGTTATACTTCTTGATTAGATCAAGTAGTAGATCTTGTGAGTTGTCGACATGAGTCGTTTAGAGTTAACATATGGATGCTTGGTAAAGTAGTCAAGTATATTGGATAACCTGTAATGAGACCATCATATGGATCCTTTATTCTATGTGAGTGATAGTCTCATAATAACAATGCTGCAAATATCCTTAGACTTGAGGTGCTCAAGATTATCTTAGATGCTGATTTTATACTTTGATTCTATTTCTTGTTGTTTCAAGAGAAGTCGTTCATAAGGTGGTGATTAGGTAGGCATAGGGTATTCGAAGGTAGTTAAGTAGCCAACAACGGATTCACCACTCTTGATAGAAGAAGTGTATAGGAAATCTTTAGCTAGAGTGGAAATGTTATGAAGATAGTTTTCAGTGACATATCTATAAGAGTAATGAGTCTCAAGGACAAGATCTAACATCATTTGGACTATATGTGACGTAGTTAGTCTAGTGGGAGCTGACATAGAGTCCATGCTCTGAATTGAGTAGGGTATAGTGAGGTGAAAGGACAAATTGTACGAATACTTGTCTATGAAAAAGTTTGTAATCAGATTACTGACTTTCCTATTAATTGGGAGTCATGATGTATTGCTAGATACCACTCATTATTTACTCGAGATTAAGTGTTGATCTGAGTGGCCAATATAACCGAAAATCTAATGGGTCATACGTATTGAAGGCATGAAGAAGAAGAAGTGAAATGAGCTTTTGGATCAGATTTAAATCGAGAGAGAAAATCCTTATCTAAGAAAGCAAACTGTTCGCTATCGTAAAATAACACTTCATAAGAGCAAAAAGTTACTGCATTAGAATCCTACAAGTTCTTGACCGGGAAAGTGGTTTCATGATCAGGAAAACTCTTGTTGAATGCTGTTTCGCGAGCACAAATGGAGATTTGCGATCTCGAACGGTGCCAGTTTAGGAGTCCTATTCTAATTAGGAAACTTAAATGTGGGTAACCAGTTACCCTAAACCTATTGAGTCTAGTGGGAAGATAAATAATCTCTTTAGAGAATATTTTCGAACTGCTTCCATCATAATTGAATTGAGAAACAATTCTACTCTTTCCCTATTAGAATAATCAACATTACTAGCATAAAGTTGATTGTTCAAGCCTTTTTCCAGATGGTGTTCTTTCAAGTACCATCGCGTGAATACTGTTAGAGGTAATCAAATTAGATGATTGTGGTTTGCGACAACCTGGTAAGAAGGAAACTGAAGAACAAGTCTCTGATTTTAAAGGTAATGATCTTCGAACCTTAGTGTATGGTTAATTGGTTACAATATCATATGGCAATTCCTTGTAATTGGATTTAATAAAATTTTATTTCCGCTACCATAATGTATATGATACGCAACAGAAACCCAACAATGGTATTAGAGCCTCCTTATGCATATTATAATTGATTTTATTGAAGAACAATAAGATTGTTTGAAAAACAATATTTTGGATTTTGGTTTTAAAATTTTAATTGGATTGACAGCTGTCAACTATCTTCCTCCATTGCATTCTGTTTATGTGATGATGTCAGATGATTATGGATGATAGGATTTTGATACAAATGTGATTTGTATGGTTGGTTTTGTGAAATTATGTTTTAATTGTTGAAATTAGGTTTTAAATTATATATAATGGTTAGTTGGTTTAATTCAAAGGGTTGTTCAATTTTGATCAATTATTTGATAAGTAATTGTGTTGAAAAGGTGTTGAGAACATGAATTTAATTTTTGGACAGTAGCCATTATGAAATTAAAATTGTTTTAATTTTCTAGAAACACATAATTCGAGAGGGAGAAAAGTTTCGCAATTGCGAAATGTCTAGAAATGGTTTATTTTGCATGTTTGTAATTTTCTTGTTTCCAGCACCTTTAATTCATAAATATGAGATATTTGTGAAGTTATTTTGATACTTTTATATTTGTTAAAATATTTTTTAGTTCATTCCTTAATTCCACATTAATTCTAGTTGATAAATGATTTGGTTTGGACGTTTTATGTGTTGGTTCACTAATCCAAATTTTAATGATTTTGTATTGACTTGAGATAATCTAAAAATGCCTAAATTGATAATATATAAATATGAATTTTTTTGGAATTTTCAAATTTGATTCGAATTGTTTTAGACTGATTTTTTTTTAATCCTAGTATATGACTAGGTAATTGCATACAAATTATAATTAAATTGTTTAATTATTTTTGGCATCAAAATCAAGGTGATTTAATTTGGAATTAATTTTTGGATTGTTAAAATTTAATTAGTAATGAGATTATGGAATTAAATTCAAAAGGAAAATTACATACAAATAAGGAATTAATCTAATTAACCATGTAGGCAAATTAGATAATATTTGATATGATCAAGTACTTGCCTAATTAATATAATTTCAAATTAGAATTAAATGATGAAAATATAGTAAATTTTATTTATGGCTGAATAATCCAATTTTGGTTCAATTGTTGACCCCAATTTTAAATAAGAATTCAAAATATCATTTTTTTATATTACATTTGCTTAGAGAATGCATGCTGGGTATGTATGGATTGCATGATGGTTGATTATGGATATAAGGGGCGGAGTTTCACGAGGGCATAGGGGGCGATCGCCCCCACCCACCCCCCAAAAAAACTTGAAATTTTCTTATATATATAGTATAATTAAAAATTATGATAAATATTTTTATGTAATTTTATGTAATTTTAATTTTAAAAATTATGTTTTATGTTGTAATTCATACATCTACTTAGATTAGACCTAGTCAATCCTTTAATGGCTCAAAAGATTGATGTTGGATTATCCATAATCAAGCCATTTAGTTAAAGTAACTAGCTATATATGTCTATAGTGATGAATGGATATATGTATGCATGCAATAAAATGATGAGACTAAATGAATAAATCCCTCGCTAAATAAATAATTAAGTCTAAACATCTTCTATTAATGTGGCAAGGACCAAAATTCTTCTAAAGTTGGGTTATTGAGTTGTATTAAGCTCACTTTATAAGAATATGTTTGAACCATTGAAATTAGATTTCATGATTAATGGTTGGACTTAACTAATTTCATTGATTTGTTGAGTTGCCTCAACATCAATGAGAATTAGAGGCAAAGTTGGGTAAGTGTACATGTGATGTACACATATCAACAGTTGATAGCCCAATAAGTGTTCACACATCAATTAATTGATAACACTAGATTTAGTAGTTGCATGATAATGCAATTGGTATGGATCAGATACCTACCAATCAAACTACGGTGGGTTGTTGAGTTGCCTCAAGGTCATTCTTAGCAAGGTTGGATATTGACCCATTAGGAGAACTTCCACATAGGTTCTCTGGAATTCATAGTGAGAGCTATGGGTTCACAATAAAATAATAGGAGCCATAATACATTTTATTAAAGACCTAATATCATGCATTCATGTACATTCTCTAACATGATCTATTTTACATCTAGGTTGCTAGAATCATGTCATCTAATATGAATTTACGATTAATTCTCAAGTCAAACAAATTTACTAGACGAATTTTATCGACTGGCTTAGGAATTTGATAATTATTCTCAAAGCGAAGCGAATAACCTATGTCCTAGATGAGGCCCTCCCCCTTTCTTTGTTCTTGATGCTTCTACTAATGAACAGTTGGCATATAAAAACCATCTGGATGATAATGAGTTGGTGGGATGTATTATGCTTACCTCTATGTCACCAGAGCTTTAAAGCAGCATGAGGCTATGGATGCAAATACCATAGTCTACTATTTAAGGCAGCTCTTTGATGAGCAAGTTGTTAGAGAAGTGCTCTAAAGACAATCACTTTTAGCATTTATTGTACAAACTCGTTTATTTAATAAAAGGCATTTTCATTAAGTTGATATTGAATTAATGTATGAATTGATTGTGATCTTAAATCAATTAATGAAGTCCTTGATACATAACATAGCATAAAAGGAGATCATGATGGGATCATAATAATGAGATTCTTGTCATATGTAATTATGTTATTATCTAAATTATCTATAGTCATAGGATCAATAAGATAGGTCATTATTGATTTGGATAGCCTAGCACATGTTATACTCCTTGATTAGATCAAGTAGTAGATCTCATAATCTATGAGCATAAGATGTTCAAAGTTAACATGTGGATGGATGCTAAGAGTAGTCAAGTACATTGGATAACCTGGTATGAGACAATCATATGTATTATCTATTCAAATGTCAATGATAGTTTTATCATAGCAATGATGCAAGTATCTTAGACTTGAGTTATTCAATAATATCTTGGATACTGATTATGTGCTTTGACTCCATTCCTTGTTGCTTCATAGAAGTTGCTCATATGGTGGTGATTAGGAATAGCTTGAAGTATACAAAGGTAATTGGATAGCCAACAAAGGATTCATCTCTTCTAATAGAAGGAGTGTATACACATGGCCTCTTATCGGTATCACTACTCGGGAATCTCTGGCTAGAGCAAAAATTTCATGAAGATGGTCTTCAATGACATTTCCAATTGAGTAATAAGTCTTAAAGACGAGAACTAGCATCACTTGGGCTAGGTGTGACATACTTAATCTAGCAGGAGTTGATACACAGTCTATGCTTTGAACTGAGTGGGGTATAAGATGGCGAAAGGATGAATTGCATGGATGTTGTCTATGGAAAGGTTCATAGTCAAACCACTGAATTTCCAGTGAATTTGGGGTCATGATGTTTTGCTAGATAGCGCTCATAACTTGCTCAAATTAATAGTTAATTTGAATAGCCAATATAACTGGGAACCTAATAGGTCACACATATTGAAGGAATGAAGAACAAGTAATTTGGTCTTGGATGAGATCCAAAATTATGAGAGAGAGATTTCGGATTGGATGGCGTCAAAATCGTAGAGGAATTTCATAGTGGTGGATTTGCCGAGAGGTGCAGGCATGTATGGGCCCGTGCTGCTATGTACTGGGTAGCCAGCGCAGGGACTACCTATGCTAGCACAGCGCGCACCATGCACATCGTAGTTGCTTGCTACTCGCGGCTAGTATGACATGCGTGTGACAGATGCTAGCTGTTGGGTTGCCAGCGCGCATGGGGTTCACTGACAGCTTGCTAAATCTGATTTTCTGACTTCTTTTTCGAAAGTTTTTGAGGCCTTTAACTAGGAATGGGATTCCTAAATAAGTCCTAACCATGATATGATTAGAGGGACTATAAATACAACATAAAAGGACCTCAAAAAGTGTTGGAAACACAAAATTATATTAGATATAATTCTTCTCTCCAAATTGACATTCTTCCTTTGCTAGCACAAGGGTTTTTCTGTCAACCATCCTTATAAGGTATTGGTTCTCCTTCGCGTAGGCATATCCAATTGGATTGCTGTGGTTTGCAACAACCTAGTAAGAAGGAATTGAAGTTTCATGAACCAAGTTAAAGAGGTAAACATCTTCAACCCTAGTGAGGTTAATTGGTTTTAATAGGATAAGTTGTATCCATGGCTTCGGGTTTTGAAAAATTTTAATTTTTCCACTATGTGTACGTATAAGATACATATTCAAAACCCAACACAAGCTTGATCCAAAAGATTTGAGATCTCCAAGTTGCTCTTCCTCTCCAAGATGATTGAGGGAACATCTCCAGTACATCATGCATTGAAGATGAATAGCTCTATTGAGAGGTTGGTCACTTTGGGTTTTTTGATGGAGCATGAAATAAGTATAGACTTAATTCTTACAAGTTTTCCTAATAGGTATGCACACTTGTGTTAAACTATAGGATGAACAAGATTATATTAACAATATCTGAGTTGATTAATCTTCTCAAAACAGCTGAGCCTTCTATCAAGAGGGAGCGTAAGGCCGTGATACTAGTGGACTCTTCTAATTCAAAGAAAAAGAACAAGAAGAAGTCTACAAAGCCTAAGGGAGGCATGGTCAAGAAGGCCAAAGAGACTGCCTGAAAGGGGACTTACTTCCACTATGACAAAGATTGTAACACCCTCCCATATAGTATACTAGCTCGCTAAACGAGGGAGTGCTACTGGATACATGAACTGTTAGCTTTTGTTCCTTTTTTAGCCTTTACCATATTTACATCTCATGATTTCGTTCATTTGTTTATCCATGACAACATGTACCATATAAGTAATTATCATGCATTCAGGCTATATTAGAAATCCATAATTAATAAATATGTGTTCTAGGGCTAAACATGCCCAAATAAAACATTCATACAAACCATAATCCGCAATGCAAATTAAAACAAAAATCCAATTCTATCCCAAAAGTATGATAAGAAAAGAAATGCATAAATGTGAGCTGACTTTAGATCTAACTACTCTGACTCGCTCGGCTTCTTCATGCCAACTCTAGCTATGGCTTTAGACCTACGTGTAGGAAACCCACATGCTAAGCTATCCAAGCTTAGTGGTACATATAATCATATAAATTCTATCATGCATATCACTCTAACATATAATAAACCAATTCATATTTATCATTATCATGTTACCATGCCACATATCATACAATTCATATATCAATTGCGTAATTTTATCATGCCAAAACGTTTCATGCTATATCAACAATAACGTACCTGGTAAGCGGAAGCCAATCCTATATTCATAAGAATAGTATTACATTTAATTTGCCCAATTACTCCATACTAGACTACTAGATATGGGTTGTGAATAGGGGCACTCTTGGAGTTGAAGCCATCCTACCCACTTAATCGTAACTGTATGTATCCGTGCTTGAGAATGCTCTCGAAGTTGAAGACAACTTATCTCATAATCAATAATAATAGTTGCTAGCAATCCGGGTCAAGGGCCTTCTTAGAGTTGAAGCCACCTTGCCCAATAATAAATGCATGAATAAGCCTATGGTACCGTAACCACCCTTAATGGCATGTCATCTATCCTATAATAAATTCTAGTATGAGTTTGGGTATTTATGTCTTTTTCTTTTTAATCACATGAGCCTTTTACCATGATCACAAAAACTTTTCCATGATATTTGCTTTGCAACTTATCACATATTAATGTTCATATCATCATTTCCACTTCACGTCGTATTATGATCCATGCATCATTATGTAAATGTCAATTCATCTCATATCATGGTATAGCATTTAGACAAAATTTCATTAACATTACATTCATAAGTACTCCATTGAATAACATAGAACACATGCCTTACACATTCATACCATATTCAGTAACTAACACTCACACACAGGTGAGTTTGGACTCCAGCACGCTGCCACGTGCCACTGCGGCACTAGTGCCATTGGCCCAGCCCGTTGCGGGGCTGTACAAGCCTGGAGTCACGTAAGTCCTGATCGGGACTCCCTTTTCCTAACCGGAAAAGGCCTGACACCAATAAGGAAAATTCTAGTTTTCATATGCTAACCTAAATCTCTTGATTTCAAGGCATATAACCAATTTCCAGGACATCATATATCATATAAACATACTATTTGGTCATTCTAAATGTGCATAATCCATTTAATTCTTATTTCATCTATTTGACACAAAAAACATTAATAATCTATGTCATTTGTTGCCCAAACAATCACCAAGAAGGGGGGGGATGAATTGGTGGAAAATTAAAAATTTGCACAACAAGATAATAAAAGAGAAAAGGGAGGATTGAGACACGAATTTTATAGAGGTTCGGGTGTTAACTAACCCTACTCCTCTCCCCAACTTAGATTGGGTATTGACTAATCTAATCACTTAGATTACAATCTTTGGCGTTTCAACTAGCTTACTCCCAACTAGGTGTTTTAGCAAGGCTAACACTCAACCCAAATTTTCCTTGTGTTTTGTGGCTCACACAACAACCAATTCCTTGTAATTTGGCTCACACTTCCCAATTACAAGACAACCCAAGTGTTTTCAGATTAACACTTGAACCCTTATACAAAAGTAATTGAATAAAAGGATTTGAGAAAATAAATTGCAATAGCTTTGGCACTTGTAAAGTTGTTTGCTCTCATTAAATGGCCTTTTGGTAAGGTATTTATACTAATTTCCTACCAATTAGTTGTACAAATGGTGCCATAACTCTTTTTAATGTTCTCTCATAAGTGCATTAAATGCAATTTGCAAAGAGAGGTGTCCCGATCGGGAACCATACTGTCCTAGTCGAGAACCATGCTGTCCCAGTCGGAAAATGCCCGATTGCATTATGTGGCAGCTTCTGATTGGCTGAAATCTCCAACGGCTAGTTTTTGTTCAAATGTCCCGATCGGGACTTCATGTGTTCCGGTCGGGACTTGCCCGATGATGCCATTGCTAGGAACTTGGGTCTTCTAGGCTTTGAATACGTCCCGATCGGGACTACCCTTCCAGGTCGGAACCTGCGTCAGATTTGACTAAGTATGTTTTGACTTTCTGATGATGTGGCACATTATGGTGGTGTCTCCTCTTCATCGGTCATGTCTTTTTGAATGTCCCGATCGGACCGCAACCTTTTCCTGTCGGGAACCTGAGTATCCCGGTCAGAACATCCCTTGTCCCAGTCTGCTTTTGCTATTGGAACTTTTGGGTCATCACCCTGTAGAGTTTCCCGGTCTGGACACTTGGTTTGCTTGGTCTACTCTATAGTCCCGATCGAGATATTATTATCCCGGTTTGGCAACCGATGGTCCCGGTCGGGAGATAGCCTTTCTCGGTCTGCTTTTGCTACTGGAAATTTGAGACATTTTGAGGCAATACTTTCTCGGTCTGGACAAGGCACTTCCCGATTTGGACTTGTGTCCCAGTCAGGAGTTCCTTGTCCCGGTCGGGAGTTACACGTCTCCATGAAATTCTTGATTTGTTCAATGAGGAAACCTTAACCAAATGTGCTGAAACTTTGAACACTATCAAAACAACAGTTAACAAGAATGTTAGTAATAATTAATTTGATTATCAAGATCAAAATAGAGAGCAATCACCCTTTGGTTAATAATCTCCCCCTTTTTGATTTTGACAATCAAACTATACAAAAATATCAAATTAAAGGTTCAATAATCAAATTAACATATAGTGTAACAAGTATTCAAAGTTTCATATCATTTGAGGATTCAAAACATATTAATAAGCAAAAGTCAAATAAGTCAACTTTAAGAAATTTTAAATTTTTGCTTAGATATGTTATTTTTCTCCCCCTTTGTCAGTATAAAAAAGAATGAGATAAGAAAAAGATAGCTTTATTAATGTCATAAAGAAAATACATAATTGTGGATAAAGAAAAAAGTAAAAATACAAATTTCTAACTAATCATCACCCTCCTCTTCATCTCCACCATCTCCTTCTTCTTCATCACCTTGTTCTCCCTCAAATGGTGGGGGTGGTTCAAAGCTATGGGTGCACACATTCATATTAAGTTGCCCTTGCATGCCTTGAATGTCAAGGTGGAGATGTTACATCATATCCTTCAATGTGGTGAAGGATTGCATTTGAAAGTCATAAAGACTTTGTAATGTGAGTTGTTGAGGTGGAGGAGGTGGTGGTGGTGGAGTTGGAGTTGGCATCTGTTATGCACTTGGGCCTTCTCCTCCTATTAAAAATCTTACCCTCTTCCTTGTGGCTTCTAGAGTGGCCTTTTGGGTACCATATTCCCCAAAGTTGTAGAAGAAGGAGTCAATATCTTTGGAAGGTCGCCCAATCGCCTTGTAATTTAAAAGATATTGGATGTCCAAGAAGCTTTCATATTGAGAGCGGGAAGAAGAGAGAAGTCCACAATTTTCTTGTGTCATAAGTTTGAGATGCCTTGCAAGAAAGGTAATTTGGGTATGGAGTGAAATAGTGCCCTTGGTGGTGAAGGCCATGGACTGGAATTTGTCTAAGAGAAGATGTGCCATGTTTGTAGGCCTATTGTGTACTATGGCATAGATGTAGAGAAGGTCTTTATGGGTGACTTTCTCGTTTCTTTCACTCCTTACGTTGATTGTGAAGGTGATGATGCAATGAAGGGTGAAGTGAGAAAGAGTCTTGATATGCTTGGCATTTGATCTTTTGTTAAGCCTTGTTTCAAGAGAAATTTCTTTCCACACATCAAGAGGAGAGAGATGCATGGCTTGAGTGTTGATGAGGCCCTCCTTTTGGAATCCGAAGGCATCTGCAAGTTGATGTTTGGTCATCTTTTGTGGTTGGCCAAAGAGACGAAATTGAAACCCATAATAGCCAAAAGGGTGTTTGGCATCTTTGATGACTTGAAGTGTGGAGAGGAACTCAATGGTGAGTTCATTATGACCATCTTCAAAGGGCATGACAAATGTAGTCCACCCCATTTTGTCAAGAGTGCCTATAATTTCATCCTCGACACCGAATTTATCAAGATCTTCAACATTGAGAGATATATTGGAGATGAACTTCTTGGATTAGATGTTGGCATATCTTTTCTTTTCTTCCTTAGAGAAGGCATTGAAAATGTCTTGAAAGGAGGACACTTGGGTGGAAGATGCCACTCCTTTGCTTTTGGAGGCTCTTAACTTGGAGGTGCCAACCTTTGGTGCCATTTGAGAGAAAATGAGTATGAGAGAATATGGAAATTTGGTTGAAAAGTTGGAAGAGAGAAGAGTATTGATGCAATTGTGAGGAGAAGAAGGAGAATAGTGAGGTATTTATAGGAGTTGAAGGGGTATGTTACCGTTTGAGAGAATTAAATGACAGTTATTTTGGATTGGTGGCAGTTACAAAAAGGCTGCCATCGGGTAAGTCCTGATTGGGACATAGGGTTTCCCCATCGGGAAACCTCTAATGGTCGAAAAAAAATTTAATTTTGATCGAGTCCCTAGAGGGACAGAGAGATTCCCGAGCGTGTCAATTTGAAACGGTGCAACGGTAAAAAAATTTTAAATGTCCCGACCGGGAAATGAGGATTCCCGATCGGGATATGAGAAATTCCAATGGTTAAATTTATGACCAAGAAGTCGTGAGCGGGAGAACTAATGTCCCGAGCAGGACGTGGTTCCCGAGCAGGAAAGGTGTTTCCCGAGCGGGAGATAGGGGATTTCTGTGAATTCTTAGAGGAAAGGTAGTTTCCTATCCTTAAAAGTTAGAATTCATATAAAGCATGTAAAAAACATACAAGAACAATAAATAGTATGCAAGAACAAGATTTAAAAGATGTTTAAATCAAGATGCTCCCATCAAGCATACCAAGCTCTCTCTTTATAAAACAAAACCTTTCATCATTTAGAGGCTTGGTGAAAATATTTGCAAGTTGGTTTTTAGTGTCAATAAAATATAATACAACATCACCGTTTTGAACATGGTCCCTTAAGAAATGATGTCTAATGTCAATGTGCTTACTTCTAGAGTGTTGAATGGGATTTTTAGAGAGGTTTATGGCACTTGTGTTATCACACTTAATTGGAATGTGGTCAATGTCATGAC